>CANUEY010126869.1:0-14958 GCA_948099555.1 Croton setiger
ATATATATATATATATATATATATATATATATATATATATATATATATATATATATATATATATATATATATATATCTTTTAAAATTAAGTCAATATCATGTATTTTTCTTGGAGTTGATCATGGGTGAATTTAAGCAGGACTTCAAATTAAGGGGGCCATAACTTATTTATTTTATTTACTAGAAATGCAAAGTCTTAATTATAAAACAAAAAAAAAAAAATTGAATTTCTCAATAAATAAACATGGTAGAACTATAATCAACTTTTAGTAATTATATATATATATATATATATATATATATATATATATATATATATATATATATATAAAGTTTCTAGAAATGCAAGGGTTGTTTCAAATTTCTGATGATGAATTTGCTTGCAAAACCTTTGACTCACTTCTTGAATGATCTACAAAGTTACATATTCAAGAAGAAGAAGAATAAAATTAAGAGTAATTACCTGAAAATTGTATCTTAGGATAATTTGTGTTATTCAAATTGGTTTTTGGCTTTTTTTAGCCTTATATTTCCTTGAAGGTCTGTGTGAATTCAATTAATCCATCCTAAACTCATTTTAATATGCACTTACATTTTGTGGATTTTTATTAATTGAAAAAATAATTTAATTTGTCAAAGAAAACAAATATCAAAAAAGTCTTGTGAGATCAGTTGCCATAAATTGAAAATTTCAATGGAAAAATATGGTAGAGATAGATATTAGAGGTCTCTAAGTTTACGACTAATCGTATTCATAGATTCTCGAATTTTTTAAACTAAATTTAAAATACTTTTATAAATAATATATTAGATGAAAACACACAAATAAAATTATATTTTTCTGGTAAAAAAAAAAATTCATTACTTACACCAAGACATAGTATTTATTACACTCTCATTCGTAAATTTTTATAAATTTACAATAACATCCTAAAATTAACTTTCTTGCAAAATCAACAAAGTAATTACTAAATATTTGTCATGAATTTATAGGTCTTTAGTTTTAAAAGTCTTCAAACAATAGTAATAATTCAAATGCATGCATTCTATTTGAAGAAAATGGTAATATAACTTGTAGAGATTCCTATACACATTTTCCTTGAAGGAACCGTAAATTTTTTAGTCTGTCATAAGTTTCTTGTATTAAATTGCACCAACACACCTCATTCCAATCGCATTTTGAAATTTCTTTTATATTGCTGAATGTCGTACAAAGAAAAAATACACACTAACTATATTTTACTGATAAAACATTAAATTGAAATTCTTCAATTGAATCAAAATGTAACAGAAGTAAATACTTTAATAAATTCTCGATTAGACAAAATTCAATGAACGGAAAAAAATTTTGGATGAGCAGACTTAAAATAATCCATGCAATAATTCATTCAATAGTGCCCGATATGATTGACTCGAATGAATACAAGCTACTTTTAAACAATCAAGATTCGATCCAATGTGGATCGTGGATTTTTTTGATTGAAGGATGTTTAAGTCTATATTCTACTGGTAGATGATTTAATTTACTCCAATATCTCATAATAGAATTGATAAAAATTTCTGTATATGTTCTTCACTTATTTAGTGTTTCAACCACAAGTTCATAGTATTCATTAGTTACATACAAATTGAATGTCATTTAAAAGACGTGAAAATGTCATATTTGATGAAAGTTAAAATTTTGATTCCATGATTGCCCTCAAAGTATATACAAATATTTATCCTATATACTTTTCGGAAATTCAACAAAAATTCACAACAAATTCCAAATTTTCTATCGTCTACAGCTATCCAACGGTAATTTTGATATGGAGCAAATTTTGGAAGCTAGACATTTTTTATGGTCCATGAATATTTTCGACGTCCTGAGGATTCTCTCAAGAAAGTTGAGCATAAACTTTCAGACCTGTGGACAGCGTATGCGTTTTAATTTGGGCTGTATTATTTATTTCGAGATTTTTTAATTACGTTTAGGCTATTTATATTTTTATTGAGCATTAAGTATTATTTAAATTAGATTATAATAATGGCCAGAAATTGGTTTTCTCCGTTGTTAAGTATTAATAGTTTATTTCGGTGTGAATTTTTGTTGAATTTCCAAAAAGTATATAGGATAAATATTTGTATATACTTTGAGGGCAATCATGGAATCAAAATTTTAACTTTGATTAAATATGACATTTTAATAAATAAGTAATTTGATTTTTTCTACCATTAATTAGGAGATAATTGACACAAATAAATATTTATATCACACATTTTACATGGCATTCAATTTTGTATGTACCAAATGAATATTATGAACTTGTAGTTGAAACACTAAATAAGTGAAGAAATGTGTATACATATGCAGAACTTTTTATCAATTTTGTTATGAGATATTGGAGTAAATTAAATTATCTACCACTATAATATAATCTCAAGCTTCTTTTAAACCAAAAAAATCTTTCATTTCATCGAATTTTATTCAATCGAGAATTTATCAAGTAATTTACTTCTGATACATTTTGATTCAATTGAAGGATTTCAATTTAATATTTTATTCCTAAAATACAACTTTCATTTACAGTTTTTTTGTGCGACATTGAGCAACATAAAAGAAATTTTAAAACGCGATTACAAGGAAGTGTGCTGGTGCAACTTAATACAAAATGCTAAGATTAAAACTAAAACTTATGATCGACAGAAAAATTTAGAACTTGTTCTAGAAAAAAATGCATAGGAGTCTCTACAAGCTCTTGAAGAAAAAGAGCTAGTCATGTTTGAATGAATATGGTGAAGGAGGGTCAAAAATTGGTAGGCGCCATTGCTAAAAACAAGAATGTGTTAATTTTTTATTCTTTTAAAAACTAAGTTAAATTATTTAATTTTTTGTGTATCAACATAACTCTTTAAGTTAGATATATAATATTTATAATTTAATAGATTTTCATTCATGTAATATTTGCTAGCGTGATAAAATTAATTTTTGAAGTAAATATTATCAAATGTTTGAAATTTATTTTATTAAAAATACTTTAATTATTTATAGTATAACATAAATGCAAATGTTTTATTACTTTTTTTATTTTTTAAAATAACTTTATTATGATGTTATTATTAAAATACGATAAAATAAAATATAAGTAAAAGTATATTTTAATTCA
Source organism: Croton setiger (assembly GCA_948099555.1). Taxonomy (NCBI): domain Eukaryota; kingdom Viridiplantae; phylum Streptophyta; class Magnoliopsida; order Malpighiales; family Euphorbiaceae; genus Croton; species Croton setiger. The sequence goes on from CANUEY010126869.1 coordinate 3,147, forward strand.
AATATCAATTCTTTTTGAGCTATCATCTCTATTTTTTACGTGTGTGAATTCACTTTTTATTACCACTAATATTAAAATAACTTATTTTTTAACATGAATTTATTTTTCCATTGAAATTTTCAATTTATGGCAACTGATCTCACAAGACTTTTCTTTTTTTTGATATTTACTTTTGTGACAAATTAAATTATTCTTTCAATTAATAAAAACCCACGAAATGTAAGTGCATATTAAAATGAATTTAGGATGGATTAATTGAATTCACACAAAACTTCAAGAAATAAGGCTAAAAAAAGCCAAAAAACCAATTTGAATAAGAAAAATTATCTTAAGATACAATTTTCAAGTAATTACTCTTAATTTTATTTTCACCAGTTATTTTTCTTCTTGAATATGTAACTTTGTAGATCATTTAAGAAGTGAGTCAAAGGTTTTGCAAGCAAATTCATTATAAAAAATTTGAATCAACGGTTGCTATAGAAAATAGAAAGATAATTTAATAAAAGCTGACATTCAACTTGTAAGTCTTGTGGCATGTCATATGTTTCCCTCGACAACTTCTTCCAATTACAACGATATTTCTGAATATCTTTTACATAAATTGCTATATGTTCCTCCATAGAAACTTGACTAGAAAAATAAAAAATCCGAATTTGAAAATAAGATTCTAGTAATACTAAAGAATCAAGATTTTAGTTGACTAATGCTCCTCCCTGAACAAGGTAATTAGATAATTTCTAAACTCAGAGTGACAATTAACGAAACTTGATTAAAAAAATAAAAAATCCGAATGAGAACATAAAAAAAAAGAAAAAAAAAATTATATCATTCTTAAGAATAAAAATCACAAATCTCGGTTGCTTGCTCCTTATCAAGTGAAGTTCATGTTGTTCTTCATTACGCTTACGCCAGTTAATATCAAACTCAGTTTGATATTCAATTTTCTTGGCGGATCTCTTTCACATATATGAATTAAAGAGGCTACTCAAATAAATACCTAATTCAAATGACACAAAAGCATCCAAACAAGCATACTCAATTTGTTCAAATGTAAGTTCCTTCACATCCCATTTGCTTAAGGCTTTCAATCCTCTTCTCCCATAATATGGATCATCATATTTACTTACAGCCCAAGCACCTACATTCTTCGTATGTGTTTTGAACCTACATCCAAACAAGCTATGGATTTTTTTTTTTTCGAATAATAAACATGATTTGAACCTTGAAGATAATAAGTCATAAACATGAAATTAGGACAGTGAAAGACTCATCTAAAAATTGCAAATTATCGTTGAGTATATGGAGGGGGAAAACTGAAAAAGCACCCATGCAATTTCTACATGAGCACATAGTTAAACACACACAAAATACGCGAGTTAGCCGAGATACTGAAGGAGCGCAAATTTGTAAAGAATAAAAAAAATGATCTTAAGGCTACTATTCTCGTCTGTGTATCCGGACAATCGTATAACAGCACTATCCAAAGTATTTTCAATCAATTTTTTTCACGAGATGTATTATATAATAAGCTTTATTTTATTCAATATCAATCCTCAGGTTGTGTCAAAACTTTACATCAAAAAAAAAATTTAAACTACATAATTGAAAAATATTTTTATGCACTAGGAGCGCTTGCAGGTGATTTAGTCGGGGCACCTCCAGGGGATTTAGTAGGAGCGCCGAGAGGGGAATTTGTCGGGGAGCCAAAAGGAGAATTTATTGGGGCGCCAATGGGGGATGCAGGACCACCGTCGACGTCGGGAAACTCGGTGTTGAGGACTCCCATAGGACTGCCAGTTTCTGCTCCTCCGAGGGATGAAGTAGCGTCATCTTATGGGGTAGCCTCAACAACACTCATGGAATGGAATGCCATAATAGCCAAAAATAAGAGAACAGTGGCTTTTGCCATGGAAGAGTGAATGCTCTTTTTTTTTATTATTATTATTCTTATAGTAGCTCAGAACTTTAATGGTTAATGAGATTTTACTGAAGGGGCTCTCATTTTATTATAGTTTTTATACTAATATTTTAGCAAAAAGAGCGGATCATAATATGCAAAGTAAAGCTATTTTTAGGATTTAGTTTTACATCCATTAATATTTTTAGGAATCTGTTCAATCTATGCTATAATTTTGTAATGAAATTTTCTATGTTTTATTATAATTTGGTTTCTTTTTTAGACTTATGCGAGTTATTATTTCAAGCTATGGAATTAATTATAATTATTTCAATTTCCGATTGAACAAAATTCGATGAAACGAAAGATTTTTTTGGTTTAAAGGAAGTCTGAGTCTATAATATAGTGGTAGATGATTTAATTTACTCCAATATCTCATAATAGAATGATAAAAATTTCTGCATATGTAAACAAATTTCTTCACTTATTTAGTGTTTTAACTACAAGTTCATAATATTCATTAAGTACGTACAAGTTGAATATCATGTAAAAGACGTGAATATAAATATTTATTTGTGTCAATTATCTCCTAATTAATGGTGGAAAGAACCAAATTACTTATTTAATAAAATGTCATATTTGATCAAAGTTAAAATTTTGATTCCATGATTGCCCTCAAAGTATATACAAATATTTATCCTATATACTTTTCGGAAATTCAACGAAAATTCGCAACAAATTCCAAATTTTCTATCGTCCGCAGCTATCAAACAGTGATTTTGATACGGAAAGCAAATTTTAGAAGCTGGACATTTCTTACGGTCCAAGGATATTTTCGACGTCCTAAGTATTTTCTCCAGAAAGTTGAGCATAAACTTTCACAGACCTGTAGATGAACATTTACACAGTCTATGCGTTTTAATTTGGACTGTATTATTTATTTCAGGGTTTTTTAATTACTTTTAGGCTATTTATATTCTTATTGAGCATTAAGTATTATTTAAATTAGGTTAAAATAATGGCCAGAATTTGGTTTTATCTATTGTTACGTATTAATAGTTTATTTCGTTATTATATTAGGTTTCTTGATTATTTCCTTAAATTATTATGTTCTATTGTTCTCTATAAATAGATACTTAATTGGACATCGCAAGGGGCTATTTTCTATTATTCAAATTTTATTATAAGAATTTGACTATTTGTCTTTCTGTCTTAAGATCGTAGAATCGATATTGTTTATCTTCAAGAATTTGATTGTCTGTCGATCCTTCTCCAGCTACTCATTGGTTCAAGCGATATCTGAACCATGGTGGCCAACATTGGTAGCAATATGAGTAACCTCTTCATTGGTGGGATCGCAAAGTGAAGACTCTTTGAATGGTAGGTCCTGTGCTCCATATGTACCTTATGTACATATTCCTAATTTTATAGATCTCTTATTTTGGACCAATAACATTTTTAAACCAATGTACTACCACCTTTTTATATACTAGCACCCTCTACAAAGAAAAGAAAAAGATAACGGTGTGTGTCTCTCAAACAAACGGAGGGTACGATAACCATATTAACACTCCCTTAGCATGAAAATTGATGTCGTTTAGCCATTTTTTTCCCTCTTCTTTCAGGCCTTTCATCAAACACTGGTATGCAACCGTCCTACTCATTCGTCAAACACAATCTCAAACCTGATTAAAGAAACCTCATCTGGTTCCATTTGCATTCTTTCATCTCTTCAAATAATGCAAGAATTCATTAATAAAGAAATAAAACTCAATGATTAATTCATCAAACTCAAACAGATTGCGTATCGTTCCAATTTGTGTGAGGGAAACGATTCTCATAGTTGCCTCCAAGCTTTTGACAAAAAGCTAGTTCGCAATGCATCAACGGGTGGCAGTAAAAACAAAATCCGAAGCATTAACACCTCAGGCAGAATGGATAAACAGTCATTGTTCTTCGCCATGATTGATTAATGAGTAGAATCAAGAGCTTAATTATATTTTTTTTAGTATTCCAATAGGATTATAGATATTTAAAATTCTATCCCTATTAAACTTATGATTTCAATTTAATTAATTATTAATTAAAAGGCTAATCTAACCCATTTGTACGTATATTTTTTCCAAGCCATTTATATATGTTATTTAATTAATAACATTAGATTAGCTTTTTAATTAATAACATTAGATTGGTGAATTACTAGCTTTCATTGATGAAGTAGATAACTCATTTTATAGAGGGTTAGCTTTTATTAAATTATCTTTCTATTTTATATAGCAACGGTTGGTTCAAATTTCTGATGATCAATTTGCTTTCAAAACCTTTGACTCACTTCTTGAATGATCTACAAAGTTACATATTCAAACAATAGTAATAATTCAAATGCATGCATTCTATTTGAAGAAAATGGTAATATAACTAGCTCTTTTTCTTCAAGAGCTTGTAGAGATTCTTATACACCTTTTCCTTGAAGGAACTGTAAATTTTTTAGTCTGTCATAAGTTTCAGTTTTAATCTGAATTTCTTGTATTAAATTGCACCAACACATTTTCTTCCAATCGCATTTTGAAATTTCTTTTGTATTACTGAATGTCGTACAAAGAAAAAATACACACTAGTTATGGTTTAGTGACAAAACATTAAATTGAAATTCTTCAATTGAATCAAAATGTAATAGAAGTAAATACCTTAATAAATTCTCGATTAGATGAAATTCGATGAACGGAAAAAAATTTTGGATAAGCAGACTAAAATAATCCATGCAATAATTCATTCAATAGTGCCCGATATGTATGACTCGAATGAATACGAGCTACTTCTAAACAATCAAGATCCGATCCAATGTGGATCGTGGATTTTTTTGATTGAAGGAAGCCTGAGTCTATATTCTACTGGTAGATGATTTAATTTACTCCAATATCTCATAACAGAATTGATAAAAATTTCTGTATATTTAAACACATTTCTTCACTTATTTAGTGTTTCAACTACAAGTTCATAATATTCATTAGTTACATACAAAATTGAATGTCATTTAAAAGGTGTGAATGTAAATATTTATTTTTTTCATCTCCTAAATAATGGTGGAAAGAATCAAATTACATATTTATTAAAATGTCATATTTGATCAAAGTTAAAATTTTGATTCCATGATTGCCCTCAAAGTATATACATATATTTATCCTATATACTTTTCGGAAATTCAACAAAAATTCATAACAAATTCCAAATTTTCCATGGTCCACACTATCCAACGGTGATTTTGGTACGGAGCAAATTTTGGAAGCTGGACATTTTTTATGGTCCATGAATATTTTCGACGTCCTGAGGATTCTCTCAAGAAAATTGAGCATAAACTTTCACAGACCTGTGGATAGCTTATGCGTTTTAATTTGAGCTGTATTGTGTAATTCGGGATTTTTTAATTACGTTTAGGCTATTTATATTTTCATTGAGCATTAAGTATTATTTAAATTAGATTATAATAATGGCCAGAAATTGGTTTTCTCCGGTATTAAGTATTAATAGTTTATTTCGTTGTGAATTTTTGTTGAATTTTCGAAAAGTATATAGGATAAATATTTGTATATACTTTGAGGGCAATCATGGAATCAAAATTTTAATTTTGATCAAATATGACATTTTATTAAATAAGTAATTTGGTTTTTTCCACCATTAATTAGGAGATAATTGATACAAATAAATATTTATATTCACGCCTTTTACATGACATTCAATTTTGTATGTACTTAATGAATATTATGAACTTGTAGTTGAAACACTAAATAAGTGAAGAAATGTGTTTACATATGCAGAACTTTTTATCAATTTTGTTATGATATATTGGAGTAAATTAAATTATCTACCACTATAATATAATCTCAGGCTTCCTTTAAACCAAAAAAATCTTTCATTTCATCGAATTTTGTTCAATCGGGAATTTATCAAGTAATTTAATTCTGATACATTTTGATCCAATTGAAGAATTCCAATTTAATATTTTGTCCCTAAAATATAACTATCATTTACAGTTTCTTTGTGTGACATTGAGCAACGTAAAAAAAATTTTAAAATGCGATTATAAGGAAGTGTGCTAGTGCAATTTAATACAAAATGCTTAGATTAAAACTGGAACTTATGACAGATAGAAAAATTTAGAACTTGTTCTAGAAAAAAATGCATAGGAGTCTCTACAAGCTCTTGAAGAAAAAGAGCTAGTTATGTTTGAATGAACATGGTGAAGGAGGGTCAAAACTTGGTAGGTGCCATTGCTAAAAATAAGAATGTGTTAATTTTTTATTCTTTTAAAAACTAAGTTAAATTATTTAATTTTTTGTGTATCAACATAACTCTTTAAGTTAGATATATAATATCTAGAATTTAATAGAATTTTCATTCATGTAATATTTGCTAGTGTGATAAAATTAATTTTTGAAGTAAATATTATCAAATGTTTGAAATTTATTTTATTAAAAATACTTTAATTATTTATAGTATAACATAAATGCAAATGTTTTATTACTTTTTTATTTTTTAAAATAAATTTATTATTATATTATTAAAATACGATAAAAGAAGGCAGATGGCTAGGAATTTATCCTCTGATTTTAACTAGAAGGACATTAAATTGTTTACAATATTTTATTATTGTTATCTTTTAATTAATTAATATGACAACTAACATCCTAAGATTAAGATACTTTCCACAAAAAAATCCTAAGATTAAGATAGGATATTGATTATATTTTCAAAAACTAAAATTATCTTAATAATCTAGTCTTCCTTTTCTGATTATCATTCTATTTTTAGTATCATTTTTAGGCTCCCCAAATTGATTTGAAATTTGATTTGGTTGGATAGGAGGAAAAATCAAAATATTTAAATATAGAATTGTATGGTTGGGTTTAGCGATCACTTTCACATGGTGGGTGATATATTAACATATTTAAATATAAAATTGTATGGATTGAATTACAATTTTAAGAAGATTCATGGCGTTTAAATCAAACAAACTACTGAAATTTGTTTGGTTTAGCGGTTTTATGCAGCTGATAGCTATTATGAATAGCTGATAACAAATATATAGTAAAAATATCAGGCAGTTATTATACTAATTTATAACCAAAACATGAATCACCCTATCAATGACATAAACAAGTGATTAAATCTGCACGCTGATCTTATAAATTTTCGATTGGAGAAAATTTGATTAACCGAAAGATTTTTTGGATTAAGGAAGTCTGATTCTATATTTTAGTGGTAGATGGTTTAATTTACTTCAATATCTCATAATAGAATTGATAAAAAGTTCTGCATATGTAAACACATTTGTTCACTTATTTAGTGTTTCAATTACAAGTTCATAATATTCATTAGATACACACAAAATTGAATGCCATGTAAAAGACGTGAATATAAATACTTATTTGTATCAATTATCTCAAATTTTTAAAATTATTCTTATAATTACTGAGTATAATATTTTTTTAAAAAATATTATGTTTGCATTGAATTAATATAATTAGTATATTTACAAAAAAAAAATTAATATAATCTGATTTATTAAACAATAAATTAATATAAAATAAAAATAATCTACGGCCAAAGGATGGAGATGGGTATAAATAACTGTCGCCAAAAAAACTAAATCTTGATTCTGCGGTCAAGCCATGTAAGGAAGGTTAGTTGGCCATGTAAGGAAGGTTAGTGTTTTCTGGGACTGAAGTTTTTACACTTCCGACTGGCTTTTCTTGAAATAGAATGCATGCATTTGAATTATTACTATAGTTTGAATACCTTTAAAAGTAAAGACCTATAATTTCTTGACAAATATTTAGTAATTACTTTGTTGATTTCATAAAAATATTTTGAATTTAGTTTAAAATCCGAGAATCTATGAATACGTTAGTCCAAAACTTAGAGACCTCTAATATTTATTTCTAGCATATTTTTCCATTGAAATTTTCAATTTTATGGCAACTGATCTCACAAGACATTTTTTGATATTTGTTTTCTTGGATAAATTAAATTATTTTTTCAATTAAAAAAACCCACGAAATGTAAGTGCATATTAAAATGAATTTAGGATGGATTAATTGAATTCACACAAACCTTCAAGGAAATATAAACCAATTTGAATAACACAAATTATCTTAAGATACAATTTTCAAGTAATTAGAAAATAGAAATTCCATAAATGAGTTATCTATTTCATCAATGAAAGCTAGTAATTCACCAATCTAATGATTTTTATCCACGTCAGATGACTACCTTCCAATTCACACTATTATAAATATTTTAATCACGACCAGTTGTCCAACTCAGCGAAATGTATTTTTAATATAAAAATAAATTCGATGCATGATAAGACATTAGCAAAATTAATGTATTATATGAGAAATAAGTGAAAGTACAATAGAATGAAAAAATATTTTCAAAGTTCAGGACAACGTATAAGAAATAAGTGAAAAATAAGAGGTAAGCAGAGGGTAATAATAATTCAACAATGGTTTATAACAATTATTTGATAGAATATGTACTAATTCTAATTTTACACGACGGTTAGTTTGTGAAAAAATTATTATGGAATCAGATTCGGTTAATGCAGTCTCATGGATCTCGGAGTATTCTTCCTGTACTGATTTTATGGGATCTGTTCATTGAAGCAAAGAATCTCATGGAGGGTCTACCGCATATAGTCTTCAACCGTACTCTTCGGTCTGCCAAAGCTACTAGAATCCAGCAAGTTTTTGTAACCTGGTGTGATTGACGTGCTTTAAGGTTCCCAGCAAGTTTCTTTTAAAAGAATCCAGGGAGAAAAAATTTCTGTGCTGTACTTCTAGACAAGCAGGGAGTCTCGTGGCCAGATGGGTTTGTTGTCTGGTGGGATTCTATTTGAATTTCTTTTGCTGCAGTTTCTGCAGTCTTCATGGTTTTGTATCTATCTTCACCTATTAATAATACATAACAAGCTGGTTAACGAGATTTTACAAATTATTGAAATCATAGGTTATATCTATTATGATAATATATATATAATTATGTACAATGGCCTGGAAAAAATATATGTACAAATGGGTTAGATTAGCTTTTTAACTAATAATTAATTAAATTAAAATCATAATTTAATAAGAGTAGAATTTTAAATAAACATAATTCTATTGGAATACTGAAACAAAGAACTAGTGTATATAAAAGACCAACCTGCATAGAAACAAAATATAATTAATCTCTTGAGCCTACTCTGTAATCAATCATGGCGAAAATTAATGACTGTTCATCTATGCTGCCGAGGGTGCTAATGCTTCGGATATTGTTTTCACCGCCACCCTTTGATGCATTGCGAAATAGCTTTTTGTCAAAAGCTTGGCGACAACTATGCGAATCATTTCCCTCACACAAATTGGAATCATGTGCAAAAGAAGAATTTTTCATAAAATTCATGGATGACTGCATGCAAAAATAGAAAAAGCTGAAAAGTATTAAAGAGAATCAAAATCGAGACTTTGAATTTAAATTTGCGCGCTAATCTTAGTAACAGAAGTAAATACCTTGATAAATTTTTTATTGGACAAAATTCGATTAACCGAAAAAAATTTTGGTTTAAAAGAAGCCCGAGTCTATAATCTAGTATTAGATGATTTAATTTACTCCGATATCTCATAATAGAATTGATAAAAATTTGTGCATATGTAAATACATTTCTTCACTTATTTAGTATTTCAATTACAAGTTCATAATATTCATTAGGTGCATACAAAATTTAATGCCATGTAAAAGGTGTGAATATAAATATTTATTTTTGTCAATTATCTCCTAATTAATGGTGGAAAAAACCAAATAACTTATTTAATAAAATGTCATTTTTGATCAAAGTTAAAATTTAGATTCCATGATTGCCCTCAAAGTATATACAAATATTTATCCTATATACTTTTTCGGAAATTCAAATAAATTCAAAACACATTCCAAATTTTCAATCCTCTACAGCTATCCAACGGTAATTTTGATATGGGAGCAAATTTTAGAAGTTGGACATTTTTAGGGCCCATGGATATTTTCCACGTCCGAGGATTCTCTACAGAAAGTTGAATATAAACTTCCATAGATCTGTGGACATTTACACAGTCTATGTGTTCTAATTTGGGTTGTATTATTTATTTCGGGATTTTTTAGTTACTTTTAGGCTATTTATATTCTTATTGAGCATTAAGTATTATTTAAATTAGGTTATAATAATGGCCAGAATTTGGTTTTCTCCGTTGTTAAGTATTAATAGTTTATTTCGTTATTATATTAGGTTTCTTGATTATTTCCTTAAAATATTATGTTCTATTATTGTTCTCTATAAATAGAGACTTGATTGGACATTGTAAGGGGCTATTTCCTATTATTCAAATTTTATTATAAGAATTTGATTATTTGTCTCTTTCTTAACATCGTGAATTCGATATTGTTTATCTTCAAGAATTTGATTGTCTGTCGATCCTTCTCCAGCTACTCATTGGTTCAGGCGATATCCGAACCATGGTGGCCAACTTTGGTAGCAATACGAGTAACCTCTTCATTGGCGGGGATCGCAAAGGGAAGACTCTTTGAATTGTAGATTTTCATATCATGGGCATAGAAGAAATATTACTTGCTGTTGCAGTCAACTGTTCAAGATTTTGGAGATCCTTTTTATATTAGGGATTGTGAATATGGGAGGTCTTGTGCTCCAAATGTACCTTATATACATATTCCTAATTTTATAGATCTGTTATTTTGAGGCCAATAACATTTTTAAACCATTGTAACTACCACCTTTTTATATACTAGCACTCTCTACAAAGAAAAAAAAAAGAGTCTTCTTTAAGTCTCATATTACTCGATTCACAGACATGAGCATCCTCTATCTAATAAATAACGGTGTCTGTCTCTCAAACAAACGGAGGGCACGATAACCATATTAACACTCAGCATGAAAATTGACGTTGTTTTGCCTTTTTTCCCTCTTCTTTCAGGCATTTCATCAAACACTGGTATGCAACCGTCCTACTCATTCGTCAAACACAATCTCAAACCTGATTAAAGAAAACTCATCTGGTTCCACTTGCATTCTTTCATCTCTTCAAATTATGCAAGAATTCATTAATAAAGAAATAAAACTCAATGATTAATTCATCAAACACAAACAGATTGCAAGAAGATGATCTACTAATATTAATCTATAATATATATTTATATCTTATGTCATTTGAAGACTTTTAAAACCAAAACTGTATAATTTGTTGACGAATATTAAGTATATTATTTTTTCCATTGAAATTTTCAATTCATCTCAGCCATCTCACAAGACATTTTTTGATATTTGTTTTCTTGGACAAATTAAATTATTTTTTCAATTAATCATAGAAACCCACGAAATTTAAATGTATATTAAAATCGAATTTAAGCTAAAAACCAATTTGAATAAGACAATTAATATAGTAGTTTCATTCTTTGTCTATGTAATGTTGTTTTCGAGTTATTTGAAGATACAATTTTCAGGTAAATGTTCTTAATTTATTTTATTTTATTTGGCCGGCCTCCAAATAGGTACAGCCTGTACATTATTCCTTTGATGAAAGGAATTCAGCTCTAGTGATTATATAAATAGGTTTAGTAGTATCAAATTTCCTTACAAGAACTACACAAATTGAAGAAAAAAATAAATTAAACAGCAGCTGTTATGGACATGCCCAAGTATGTTGCTCTTAAGTCAGTCTGCAATGGCAAATTCATGTGTTATATAAAAGGACATGGCCTCATACAACTATCTGGAGATGAGGCAGTGACCCCATTTTCAATATTTGAAGTAGAGCCTTCTAAGAATTGGGATGGAATGGTGCATCTAAAATGTCGTTACAACAACAAGTACTTCACGAGGCAGGCAGA
>CANUEY010126981.1:0-12430 GCA_948099555.1 Croton setiger
TATATATATATATATATAAAAATTAGTTTCATTTGAATAAAATACAATTTGACTCGTAAAAGATTATCAAACTCAAGAGAAGCTTCACCCTTTAAATTTTTTATTTATTTATTTTGAAATAATAGAAATTTTTAATTTTAATTTTTAAAAATCCAACTATAAAATATTTATCGTAAAGACTATCGAACTCGAGAGAAGCTACGTATTTTTACATATTTAATAATTTTATCCTCATATTTTCGAAAATGAACAATTTTCTCCTTATGTTTTTATTTCATCTAATTTTCTCCTTATCTTTTTATTTCATCTAATGATTTTTCTTTCTGCGTAAAAAAACTCCATTTTCCATTAAAAACTGGATTATGTTACTATTTTAATTTTGGGATTATTATTTTATTATTTTTATAAATAAAAAAAATCGTAGGATGAAAAAAAATATAAATAAAAAATCGTTCATTTTAAAAAATATAAAAAAAAATCGTTAAATATATAAAAATATAATTAAAAAAATCATAATTTTGCCTCTAATAACTATAAAATATTTATATAATAATTAAATTATTTATCACACTTTTGTTTTTCTTTTTGATTTTAGGGTGTTAGAAGCTAAAATACCATTAAAAAAAATAGTATATATTTAAAAAGTATAACAACCACACACATAATGTATATATAATAACGTGATCTTTAATAATGATTAATTGTCTAAAATTCCCAAACATTACAACTACTTTTATTATTTAACCACTTTCATACAACTTAGACCTCATTTTTCACCTACCCAATTACTTCTAATTCCTATATTTAAAGCCATGCCTCCTTCCTCCTCCTCCCTCCTCCCTCCTTCCTACTGGTAGCAACTTGTAGATGGAGTTGCTGCATAGTGTCTGTCCACCACCTCAATTAACTTGTTAGCAATTGCACTTGCATACACTGAAGATCCTTCATAAATCTGCAAAATTTGAAGTAAATTTCATTGTTCATTATATATACTATAATTAGTTAGAGAACATAATCGCGAGTTTAATCCATCTAAATCCTAACTCGTCGGGTTTCCATAAAAAAAAAGACTTAAATCGAGAATGATAAGTGAAAAAACTTACAAATGATTCGTAAACCGGTTAAAACTATGTTTATCCTAAAATTGATAAATGGGTCATAATATAATCACGAATTTAATCAGTCTAAACCCAAATCATCGTGCTTCTAAATTTGTTTAAATCTTAAATACGAGTGATTAATGGATCAAAATACAAACAACTAAAACTCAAAATTCAAAATCATTAGACTTCCCAAAAAATCTGACTTAAACCTTAAATGATAAGTGAAAAAAACTTTAAAATAACTAATAAAACAAGTTAAAACCATGCTGACACTAAAATTAATAATTAATCCATGCAAAATGGTAAGAACTAGTTGCTTATGAGCTTAATTACTAATTAATTAAGATTTAATTACCTTGGAGTTAAACAAGAAGCTGTAGTAATCACCAACATGGCCACCAGCAACATGATGGAGATCAAGTTGAAGCTCATCAAGCAATTTAGATACAAAAAGCAAGCAATTCACCTTCTTTCTTTGAACAAGTTTAATAGTAACTTCATCATCTATAATTCTAACATCAACTTCAGTATCTTTGGATTTTCTTTGAAGCCAAGAACTCCTTAATGATCCATTATTGAAAGATTGGTCTAAATCACCAATTGGCTTAGTTTCATGTAGACCTTCTTCTTCACCAATCTTTTGCCTCTTTTTTCTTTCTCTAGCACATCTCTTCTTCTCCACTAGTATTTTTAGCTCATCTACACTTCTAAGAAGCTCTTTGATGTACTTAATTGCATCTCCAACCACAGAAGCTCTATCACTCTTTTAAATCAAACCCACAAACAAAAATACACAACAAATTAGCTAGCATAATTATAAAATCAAGAAAAAATTATAGTTATTATTGTAGCAAATCCGTCGCAAACACCTTTAGCTATTAGCTATAGCTACATGTTTAAACATAATTAAGCCTAAGCCTTACCATTTAATTTGATTAAGATCTATAAATGATACCATCATTCCAACCTTTTCGAACTACTACTGAATTAAAACTTATTCTCTATCACATAAACAAATCTAATTAGTGGCTATTATCAGTGTTAATCTTCTTAATTATGCATGTTAAAAACGCAAGAAATGTATAGAACTTATTATATGAAATTACCTTAGTAGGGCAAGGAACTAGATTTTTCAAGTCATCATATTTATCTTTAATGTGTTGTCTTCTTTGGCGTTCAGTAGCAAAATGTTTGATCATTTTTCCATTTCCTCTACCTTTCCCCATACAACCCATATAAGTAAAATCAAGAACTCCATTATCAAATTGAGGTTCTCCATCTCCTCCATCTTGGTAAAAATTTCCTCCTCCTTCTCCTGCTACACCTGCACTTCCCTCCACATGATCATCCCCTCCGCCGCCGCCGAACAAAGAACTACCTCTTGACCCAGGTAAGGAATACCCATGTGGAGGCAATGACGGAAACATATCCCTAAACATAGGAGGTTGTGGAGGAAGATTAAGGTGAAAAAGTGGGTCATATAGTATTGAAGAAGCAGAAGCTGTATCTGACATTGGAAGATCACCTATGAAATTTAAAGGAGGTGTTTGGTTAGGATTTGTGAAGGAAATTGAAGAATTGGGAAGTAATGAAGATCTGGGTAAATGAAAAAGATTGAGAAGGTCCGGTGTTGGCGTGTAAGATGAAGAATCTGGTGATGTAAAAGCTAAAACATGATTTTGTGAATCATGAATTAAATGGGTATTATTGTTCAAACCCATTTGTTGATTTTGAAATTGCATTTCCATAACTACAGAAGAAGGATCTTCTTCTTGAAGTGGGTTAATATTATTAGTATTATTATTCAAGCAACCATGGTGAATATAAGAAAACCCATCAGCTGAAAGCTTGATATTATTTTCTTCAACACTACAACCACCGTCCATCAGCAGTGGAGGAGGCGGCGGCGGTTGCAGAACTTGACAGAGTCCATCTTCAGGACCTTCAACAATGGAGTTTGCATCAAAACAATCTGTTTCTTCATACATATTCAGGATCTAGCAACAAAAAAACACACAACGCATTAACAAAAACACCAGAAACTAAAATAAAAAAAAACACAAAATACAGCATAATTTCAAGAAATTAGAAGCTTACAGTAAGAAATTCAAGCTTGAAGAACAAAACCCAGATAGGAAATCAACTAAAACTACAGAGAATCAAAATTTCAGCTACAGAATTTGTAGGAAAAAGAGAGAAAAAATGAGAAACTTTAGCATATATTATATGTGGGAAAGGAAGGTGGTAGGAGGAGAAGAAGGAATTGAAAGATGAAACTGCAAATACTGCATGCCTTATGTGATGATTTCCTTTTGTTCACAGAAAGGGAGGTTGTTACTGAGATTCTTGTTATTGGGTCCCACATTATAATCTCTATTTTATTATTTATTTATTTTTTTCAGATGAATTTCAGTTTGGCCTTTTTTACAATTATTTTTTCAAATTTGTTATTTATTTCTTTTCCCAAATTTATCTACACAAATTCTGTCTACTACATATCTATTTCTTTATTCTTGCCTGAAAAGATCATGCTTGGAAAAAAAAGTCTCTTTCTTTCATTCTTTTTAACTTCAATATAAAAGTAGAAACTGTGTTTTCAATGGAACCATACTCATAATGCATGCAAAATTTCTATTCTTTTTCTAACTCTACGGTATTTAGCAGCTTAGCGCCATAGCCAATATTAAGCCGACTCTTCAATCATTTAATAAATGATCATTATGCGTTAGACTCAATCGAATTTGATCAATGTTGTTAATGATCATTATGCGTCAGACTCAATCGAATTTGATCAATGTTGTTTTCTGGAATGAGAAATTTTTTTTCCTCAAAATTTTGGAGCCAAATTGAATAAAATATGAAATTGTTCAAAAATTAGACTATTTTAAAAGAAAAATGACTTAGTACGGTAAGTGCACTTACTAGTCCCCTCTCTGAAATTTAGCAGCGTAGCGACATAATCAATATTAAACCGACTCTTCAATCATTTGATAAATGATTACTATGCGTCAGACTCAATCGAATTCGATCAATGCTGTTTTTTGGGATGGGAAATTTTTTTTTCCTCAAAATTTTGGAGCCAAATTGAATAAAATATGAAATTTTTTGAAAATTAGACTATTTTAAAAGAAAAATAATTTAGGGTAGTAAGTGCAATTACTAGTCTTTTTTTACTAAAATTTAGATTTAAAACAACTTTTTTAAAAAAATAAAATAAAATAAAACGAATTGAATTTTGATAATTGAAAAAGTATAGCTCATAAATTAAAAATAAAAATACTAAATATAATTAAATTTAATTCATTGTATTTATTGAGAAGAAATGGTCAATTTTTAATTCATGAATAAAGTAAAAGTATCTATTTTAATATAAATTGTACTTTACTCGTACATTGTCTTTAATTACTGGGGGACAACTTATGAATTTTGGAAAAAAGCCAAGATAAATTTTCCAAGTACAACCATGAATAAGTGGAGGAGCTTACACTTATAATAAGTACAAATTTAGAAAAATATAAGCTTTTTATTTTGAAGAAGAAAAGCAGAGCTTTTATACTACTTAAAAGAGGTGAATTATAACTTAAATGGAAAATTGGACTGCCTTATTATAAAGTTTAGTTGCTTTTTCTTCAAGTGGTAAGTGGTTAATTGACTTGGTATAACTTTATTAATTTGCTAATTAAGATAATTAAGCTTCTAAACAAACCAAAATTATTAATTTGCTAATTAGGATAATTTATTCTTTCAAAGAGTTAATTTATTTGGGATGTATATAAAAAACCCAATTTTAACCTTAAATCGAGTGTTATGATAGAATTATATGACCTATATAATTAAGTCAAATTATGTAAAAACGGATCAAACTGTATCGATATGCCTCCGAAATCTCTATAGCGAGTCATTATATAAACATTAACTAATCGATATTTTTTATTCCGATATTTTATTAGTTTGATTCATAAGAGATCATGTAAATCCAATATATTTGTGAATTGGAATTTGGATTAAGATGGTATTAATGAATAATTAAAAAATTAGTGTTAAGTAATTTAGGGTGGGATTAAGTGCAGATTAAATGCATGAATGTTGAGTAGTTGTATTTGTCCATGCAAACTGACAGCCTAAACTACCTTTGAAACAGTAGCAGCTGCAGACCAGTGGCATAAAATGTACACACAACACAACAAAGCAAGGACCTTTTATTGTTTTTGTTCCCTCTTTTTCCTTTTTTTTTTTTTTTTCCATCTTTTCTTTTACTGGGTTAATTAATTGGGAAAACAAATAAAATTGAGGTTTTAAGCTAATATTTTTAATATATAGGAGGTCACGGATAGATCGAATAATAATATCGACGACCGGCAGAAATCGAATTCGAGACTTTTGTATTATTATTATTTCTATAAAAGGTAGGGGTGAGATATTGGTAACTGTTACCGAACGGTCGGTGATCGGTTAACCGATAAGTTTTTTACCACTACCATTACTGATACCGAATGGTGTCGGTAATTGAAATTTTTTAGTCTCACTACCGATTACTGATACCGACTACCGATGATAATTTACTGATTACCGAATCTATAAAAACCATTTATTTCAGAAATGCGATCGGTAATTACTAATCACCGAATATATATATATATATATAAACACAAAACGACGTAATTTTGAAGAGTTCAAATTTAGTAATTTTTTCGGTAATTTAATATTTTTTTACCGAAAATTTCAGACTCTGCTATTGAAACCGTTACCGAATACCAACGGTTATTACCGATTATCGATCGGTAAATTATCGTTACTGATTTTCAGTTAACGAATTAATTCCGTTCGGTAAATACCGATTGGTAATTTGGTAATTATTGAAAACTAATAATACCACAATCTTATTGGCTTGTAAGCTAATATTAGAATCTAAAATTAACACATATTTAGCTTTTCGATTTGAACAGCGGAGAGTTCACCCTAGCAAGAATTAGTAAATACTATAAATTTTCAAGAAAAATAAAATTAAACATTAGTAATTTTGAAACAATTAAATTGGTCTATTAGAAAATTAATTAATACTAATAAATAAATAAATCAAAGAAGTTCAATTAGAAAGTGATATTATACAAATTCAATTCCATTTACGTAATTAGAATTTAGAAGAACCAACTTTTGTGGTTGAATTGAACAACAAGGCAAGAAATCAAAGAATTAATTATAATTAATTAATCTTAATTACGTTCTAACTAACCTCTCCTTCCGAATAAGTATAAGTTAGTTCGTCTAATAATATAAATAATTAATTAGTAGTTTCCTAATAGAATAAATAATTAATAAAAAATTAGAGGTAAGATTGTCGGAAAAAGTGGGTCATAATCTCCAAAAGTACAGTTTTGTAGGCATCAAATTGGACAGTTTTAGGAGGCAATAAACCAGCTTTTTCCTGCTCCCTTCCTTGAGCTTATCTACTTAATTACTAAACAACCCTTCAATAATATTATTATAATTAATTTTAAAATCAATAGTTATTCAAATTACTTATTTTTATCAAAGTATTTTTTTCCTCTTTAATAATATTACTATGGAGTAGTGGTGGTGGCCATGGCCGGGCCGGGCCGGTTCCGGGTCTCGGCTCACCAGGTCACAGTTCAAGAGGGGTGAACCGGCCGGTAAACCGGCGGTTCGCGGTTAACCGCCTGTTCGGTAGCGGGTTGGTTAACCGAGGGTTTGGAGAGGCGGAACCGGCGGTTCAAGTCTGGTTCGCGGTTCCCCATGGTTACGGTTCCAAAATTTCTTGAACCTAAACCGGCCCGTGAACCGACCGGATCAAATTACAGTTCCGGCGGTTACAATTTTTCGACGGGCCGGACTGGTTCAGCAACGAGCCGATTCAGGCAAGCCGGCCAGGCCGAACCGGCCATGGCCACGTCTTCTATCGAGTATAGATAATCCTCCAACATTAAAAAATAATTATTATAAAAAAATTATATGCCTAAAATTAATATTTATAAAAATGGTTCAAAAATATCTCTAACCATGAATATTCAAATTAAATTGAATGATAATTAAATAAAAAACTAGGCCGAATAAATAGATGGCTGGCCCAAAAGCTCAAGACTTAAAGCCCAAAAAATCAACTGTCACTATGTACTGTATTCAGGCAGACTGAGTTTCAAAATTTTCAAAATGGGAATATAATTTGGATCTCCGTACGTAAGCTAGATTCAGATGAGTTTCCTCTTTTCTTGGCGGGAAAAAGCAAACACCAGAAACACTCAAAGTCACCAAAAATTCCAGAGCCTCAATTCCGATACCTTTCGCCGGAGAAATGAAGTCAAAAATCGCTTGACCACCGTCAATTTACGTTTTCTACAGTCAATACTTCTTCCTGTGACTCTGATGCAAGCTTCGTCAGTAGCAACCTTCCACCATCGGCATCGGCTGAACCAGTAATACTCCTCATAACTAACCTTCTTTTATTTTCATAAACCACTAGATAGTTCTGATTTATGTACAAGGAGCATTTAGAAGTTAATTCGAGTTATTTAGGAGAAATTTCATTAGCTGATACGATCTAAGTCTGATCTATTGATTGCAGATTTTTATCAGAGAATGAAAGGTAAGGAGATTTCCGAGAAGGAGAAATGATGATTGTTGAGGAGAATGAAGGGTAGAAAAACAGAGTGGATGAGCAGAGTTTTGACTTTAATGCGATACGAGAAGGATAGGTTTGATTTTTCTTAATATTCTAGATACTGCTTTGCTTTTGATGGATGTTAACATTTTTGTGAAATTAACCATGCTGCCCATTCCCATTAGTGATTAATGATTTAGATCCGTGAATTTCAATTTGTAATCAAGCATATCTTAATTTTCCAATAGTTTTCTTGTATAAATTCTATTATAAATTTATAATTATTGCTGATTGTGTGACCAGAAGCTTTAAGGTTTCTATGATCACTTGAAACTGTGACTCGTTCAATGATAATACATCAGCCAAGTGCTAAATGCAATTGTGAAATCAGGTTTGTCTGTCTAACATATAAGATTACTTCTTCCTTGGTAAAAACAGACAAATGTGTGATTTGGTGTCTGCTGTGTCATCTTGATGGTTCTATATTAAAGCTTGAAAATGGTTTTCGGTTTGTGTTGAATGCCTAGGGGTTACACCTGCTCAAGTCATGGCAATTGACTACAAATTTACAATTAAGCCTGGACTTGAAATCCTTTGCTTGTGACATAAAGAGAAGCTCTAGGGAAAAACTGGAACAGTTGATTTCACTTCAACAAGAATCATTAGAATTGACTGATAAGATTGAAGGCAAAAAGGGCTAAGGTTTCACGTCAATCAAGTATGTGCTATCAACTTACTCTTTTTCTTTACCCAAATAGACTTTTGTTATTGCTTTTTTTGCATAAATAATGCTTGCATTTATGGTGATAGAATTTTACTTTTGCATCAACCCAAAAATCACTCTTTTTAGATACCCCACATCAGAACTATTGTAATTAATATGAATATTAGTGGCACAGATAGACTCTAAGTTGATCCCTCAAATTACACTGTAGAATCTGAGTTATCAACTTTATGCAATTTACTGCTATACATCTATTGGTTAATGTTAATTAGTGTATATATCAATATTGCAGACTTCGTAGTTGTAATTTAGAGCTCAAGTATATGTTTTTTTATTGATAGATTAGTGTAAAATTTATAGGTTTTTCATTAGGAAGCTAAAATGTTATGTGTTTTATTCATAGATTAGTGTTATATTTAATAGGTTTTTTTACCAAAAAAAAAGTTCAGAAATTTGGGAAGCTACACTGATATCTATCAGAGCCTGGTTTCGATCCAGGGACCTGTGGGTTATGGGCCCACCACGCTTCCGCTGCGCCACTCTGATTGTTGATTTCGTAACTGATACATATTATTGAAAAGAGCTTAGAACCATAACCAACTAGGCAATCCATTGTTCAAAGACAAAAAAACGAAACATGTTGATGATTTGTAATTCAATTCCATTTGTAGAACTAAAACAGCTGCATAATCTCCATTTGTAAGTTTTTATGATGAGTGTTTGAATGAGAATTTACCCTAGCAAATTGTATTTTGGAGATCTGATCTTGCTTATTCTCAAGGCTGGATTGAAATATTCAATCAAATTCAGCTTTAACTTCTTCTCTAGCTTTTGTTTCACAAGAATTTTCACATATTTATTAACCTTTTCACAATATTCAATTCAATTAGTTTTCTCGTATTATTTGATTGTAGTAAATGATTCTGTCATATCATATCAGAAGCTGCAATTATTGTCATGAACAAGTTAAAGTTTTAAATGGCAATAGAATAATTACAGCTTCTCATGATATGTCAAAGCAGGTGCTAAATGCAATTGTGACATCAGTTTGTCTGTCCATACATACAAGATTATTCTGTGTGTGTCCATGTATGTTGCCTTTTGGAACTTTTTCCAATTCAACCCGTTGTAATTTTTTCTGTAAAGAAAATAATTCTGTTGTATTGAGTGCTGTGTCATCTTGATGGTTGCAGATTAAAACTTGGAAATAGTTTTCAGTATGTTTGGAATACCAAGGAGTAATTGGAAGAGGAATTGACTTCAACAAGAGTCATCAGAATTAACTGCTAAGGCTGCTGCCCTTCATTCTCATATTATACAAGTATGTGCTATCAACTTATTCTATTTCTTATTTTTGTCCCAAAAGACCTTTTACTATGTTTTTTCCATATTATGCTTGAATTGATGGAAGTACAATCTTAATTATTGCACAGAGTTTGGCTATTGAGTGTTTTTATCAGCAAATATATAAAAATTGTAGTTGATTAAGATTGATTAGTGTATATATACACTGCTGCATTTACTTTGTGCTTTCAGTAGATAATGTTAGGAAAATCCCTTGAGAATATGTAGTTGATTAAGAAAGATTAGTGTGTATATGGCTAATGGTAGTGTATAGTGGGATATATATGGGCAATGTGTAATGGGAAAATGGGTAAAAAAATAAAAGGTTGAGGAAGCCACTCTACTTTATCAGAGCCTGGTTTCGATCCAGGGACCTGTGGGTTATGGGCCCACCACGCTTCCGCTGCGCCACTCTGATTGTTGCTTCTAACATTGATTGATACGTAAAATATTGATTCATATTTAACATAAAGCATTTACAGCTCATGTAATAATATTACAAACTCTGCCTCCCAAAACAAATACATTCTGTTGTAAAACAAATAATCTTTGGTATTCAAGTCTATTTGCAAAATCAAAACTGTTATTTAAGCTCCATTTGTAAGTGCCTTCAAGTCCACAGGAATAGGCCAAATTGAAGGAAATCCAGTCAAAGTTTGGCTCCTAAAAGTGGTTATGCAATGACTGTTAGATGTTATGAATAGGGCCTCTCTGTACTGTACATTCTATCCTCATGAAAGTAACTGATTTGAGTGACTAATGGTTTCCATTTCTGCATTGAATTTGAAGAAAATATATGTTTACAAATAGAAGACAATAAATGTTTCAACCCTGATTTTTGAAGCAGGAGTAGTAAAGAATTATACATAATTTTCCTAATAGGAACAACAGTGAATGGAGACCAATAACAAGAATCTCAACAAAAAATTCCCTTTCTGTGAACAAAATGGATAGAGTATCTCAAAAGGCTTGAACCATTTCCACTTGCACCTTTCCATTTCTTCTCTTCCTTCCTTACCTTCTTTCATTCTCATACATTTCATCTATGATAATTTAATCTGTAACTGATTCCCATCCAAAGCTTTTGTTTTCTTAATGTAAAGCTTTTTCAATGTGCTATCAACTTAGTCTATTTCTTATTTTCTCCCCAAAAAAAGATATTTTTCTTTTTTGGGGCATATAGTGCTTCAATTGATGGTAGTAATGTCTTAATTCTACAAATAGTTTGTGGAAAATATGTGAAAATGTAAAAAGATTTGGGAAGCAACTCTGTTTGTGAAAATATGTGCTATCAGAGCCTGGTTCCGATCCAGGGACCTGTGGGTTATGGGCCCACCACGCTTCCGCTGCGCCACTGTGATTGATGTTAATATTGTTAATACATAACAATTTAAGAATAATCTCCCGCAAGTCTGTTCGCCAAATAAAAAACATTTAGATTTTGAGCTCCATATGTAACTCATAAGTTGTTTCAAGTCCAGAGTAATAGGCCAAATTCAAGGAAATCAATTCAAAGTTTATACCGCTGTATAAATGTTAATAATAATAATAAGAATTTAGTAATAGTATCGAGTCTTAAAAAAGCATAATCAGATAGTTTGCATTAATTACAAATTCATTGCATAAAACTTAACAAATTAAAACTTAGAAATGTTTTTTATAAGGTATAAGAAATCAAGATTCCAATGTATATTAATCAAATTCATTCTCAGGATGACGAAATTGTTCCATCAATATACACATATGCCTTAAACTATCAGAATTTGTCGTTCCAATCATATAAATAGTTAGTTTATGAACTACCCATTAAAGTAAAATTTAACGTTACCCTTCTAATTTTAAACTTTTAAAAAAAGACTTTACAGATAAATTTTTACTAATATCGTTTTTTTTTTGGCGTTAAATCATACATAATTTAAGTCATTACAATTTATTTGAAGACTTTGATTCAATAAAATTCGTTTAAAATCAATTAAACAATAAACAAGTTGAATTTTTTAGCTTCTTAAATAAATTAAATTTTTACTGATATTTTTTTTCTTTTTTTTTTTTAAAAATAAAATTAAGAATAGTCCATACCAAACTCAAAAGCCATACCAAACTCAATAGCCAATAGTGTGCTTCCCTCTATTTCTTACTGTTCTGATTTCTCCAACACGTATTCAACGGCACCGTTTTTTCCCAAAACCTTTTCCAAGCAAAATCCTCTCTTACCGATTTCAATTTTCTGCAAAGCTGCACAACAATTTGCCTCTCGTTCTCTTTACTCAGCAGAGAAACAAAGATGATTTCTGCCTGCAGCAGTTTGAGATGCCTTTGTAACTTCCCGCTTCGGATTTGGGTTCAAGGGCAGAAGGCTATTTCTCATTACTGCACTCGTAGCAGTTCTAGCAACAGACAAAGAGGTAAACCTAAATTTGGTTCATTTCATAATGTTGGCGATGCTATTGCTTCTTTCGATTTGATGCTTCGCAGTAATCCCTTGCCTTCGATTATGGATTGTACTCGATTACTCTCTGATCTTGTTAGGATGAAACAGTATGAGACTGTCATTTCTTTATCTAGACGGATGGAATTGTTTGGAATTACGCATGATATTTATTCTATTAGTGTTTTGATCAATAGCTTTTGCCGATTAAACCG
>CANUEY010127118.1:0-30674 GCA_948099555.1 Croton setiger
ATTATAGAAGCATGACATTATGTTAAATATGATTTATAGGCATATGTTTACAGAACTTAAATAAGGCGGTTGTGATTATCGTTACTGGTGTTACAGATTTCACGTTTGAGAAACTACGGTTTCCTCTATGATTTGATGGAAAGGCCTACTGGTCTAATATGTTATAGAAAGACCTACGGGTCCTATACATTGCAGAATGATCTGGTGAATACTGCATATTAAAGGTTGATCTGCGGATCCCTTTATGACCGACGATATATTCCGGTCTTACAGGTTTGCTGGCCAGCTATGGTTACTGATATGCCGTGAAATTCCCGGGGTAACAGTTGGTCGATAAATCACAACTAAAGAATAAGAAATAACATGTCATTTATGCATTAAATGTTATAAGTTATGATATATTTAAATATACGTCTAAATGTCCTAAATATGAACAGTATGGATATGTTATGATATTTTGCCTTAATTGCTATATGCTAATGCTTTGCTTAGCACTTGCTGAGTTTTGCGACTCAAACAAAACGCATATTATGTTTTCCAGGTTTGCTGTTTGTACTGAGACTTCACTGGTTTATTGCTCAGGTCGGTACAGCTGAAGCCTAGGCCTCTCTCCCTCTCGTCACATCATTTGTACCAGTTGCATATAGAATTTTGTTTAATGCTATTCCTGTATAGCATAACTTTTATAGTTTGGCATGTATATATATATGTTTATTAAGTTTGGGATAATATGACATAATGACATGTACATAAAGAATAGTAATTTTGTATGTTTAATATTTGGTTTATGTTTGATATTTGGAATATGTATGTTATATATATATTTGGATTAATATGTGATGGTATAGTTTAACATGATAATTAAAATGGTGATATAAGTTTATAAAAAAAAATATGACATGTTTTATAACGTAAGGTATAAGAGAGGACGTTACAGTTACTGTGAAGAAAAGCTGTCTTGACATCAAATTGTTCTAATTCTAAGTCTAACAAGACAATTATAGATAACAAGATTCTAATAGAAACATGCTTAACAACTAGAGAGAAATATTTCATGGAAATCTATACCCTCTATTTGAGAAAAACCTTTTGCAACAACTCTTGCTTTAAATCTTTCATTTTCAAAGCCAGGTATTATAGGTTTTCTTTTAAAGATCCATTTACAACTAATTACTTTCTTACCTAAGGGTCTTGGCACCAACTTTTAGGTGTCATTCTTTCTTAAGGAAGACATCTCCTCTTTCATTGCTAACCTCTAGTGGTTCCAATCACTATTGTTTCTAGCTTCCTCATAACTCATAGGATCACCATTCATAACAATAGTTACAAATATCAAGGAAAAAGCAGTCAATATAGAATTTATAATAGTAAAGGAATAATCAGCAAACCTGGATGGTTTTCTAATTTGTCTCCTTTGTTTATCCCTGGTTAGCACATAACTAGTCAGATCTTGTTGCTAAGGTTCTGCTTCTTAATCAAAACCTTCTTACTGCTCTTGAAATGTTTCATCTTCTGTAGTTGGAATATTGATTTGAGGTGGCATCTGATCAGTTTTCTCATAACTGTCAAGCTTTACCTCAAATATTGATAAGTCTAATTTTAGTTCAGAATTTGACTCCTGCAGGTTATGATGTATTTGATCTATAAAGAACAAATACAAGTGCAGAAGCATAACTTAAATCGCCCTTTAAAGGTCACGCCACTGATGATGTTTGATTTGGTTTATTACAAAAAGATTGTGATAAAGCTTTTGGAATGCGCATGCTGAAACTAGTCGGTCTTAAAAAAAAAAGGTTTAGAGTTGCCACTCGATTTCGGGACACCAATTTTAATTTTCAAGAAAACTGACTCCGTTTTAAGTTTGAAAAGGCACTGGTAAAAAATATTAGAGATTCTAGGTAAGGTACGACGTTTGAAGTTTCACTTAAATCGCTGCCCAATAAAACTGGCGTCTTAAGTTTGTTTATTTTCCAAAATTTAAGTTTAAATTTATTTTGAAAAAGTCGTGACGCGATTAACTAGTGATGTTCCTAATTGACGTTTTTCGGTCATTTGAGAAAACAAATTTCATTTATTGAAAGCGGTAAATTGTGGAAATTAAAGTGCAGAAGTATAAATCATTCATGCCCTAAACTAATTACTTTTTCTCCTTTTGAGAAAATAATTACAAAAATGTCCTAAAAAATTACGTTCTACCTTTTTTGTCCCCAAATTAAACCCAAAAACACTCCAAAACATATAACATTAAACATTTAAAGAATTCATGAAAAATTAACAAAAAGTCCATAAAGTTTTCAGAAACTACAAATAAGTCCCTATAATTTTAGAAAATTATCAAAATGTCCCTAAACATGCCAAACTAACTAAAAACAAACCTTTGAAAAAACCAAACTTGCAAACCTTAAACCCAATCATGTAAAATTACTTAAAAGAGCCCTAAACATGCAAAATTACTAAATGATCCCTATAGTCGCAAAATTATAGACTGGTCCTTTTAACATGTAAATCTACCAAAACAACATCTTTGCATGCAACAATGCAAAACAGTCCAAAAATTTGAATAATTACAGAATAGCTCTTAAACTAAAGAATTACTCAAACAGTCTATGAATTTTTCAGAATTTTCAAAACAAACCCTGTGTAACTTTGTATGTAAAATATTCCAAAGGATACACAGTCAATAACAAAACTAATCTAGAACAAAAACAACTAAGATGGAGAATGGACTATAAACCTGAATATAAGTGATAGCAAAACAATGATTTGAAGCCATGTATAACAACTTTAAGTTTGGACTTTGAACATAAACAGAAACTGTACAAACATTTGGTGATGGAGACTAGAAACAGAGTCAATTCTCAAATGTAATTTCTAAATCTAGAATGAAATGCAGAAATGAGATAGATTCCTTGTTTCAAGTTGCAGCATAAGCATAAAAGCAAGTGAAAAAAGTTTTCAGACAACAAACTAGAATTCAATGACAAACAACAAGATTAACCATACTTACACTCTGACCAACTCTAGACACAAACAATAGTAATGACAGCTTAAGCTAATAACTACCACACAGCAGTCCCTTGAATCAAAGCCATTTTGAAATATTAAACTCAACAGAAAAACCAAAAATTTTAGAAGTACATAAGAAACAGTAACACATAGCAAATATTTTTCCTTCCTAAACAATAATAGTTTGAGAAAACAAATACAAACTATGGATAGCAGCATTTATTTTTCAATTTAAAATAAAATTGGGAGTTAAAGGAAAAATGAGAATTGGATTCATAAAACTGAAGTTGACAACACAGTTACAACCCTCATAATAACTGTGACACCCCAAAACCTTAGCCTACGTCGTTTCGATGTCATTACATGCATTACGTGCATTTTCAATTAAAATGCAGCATTATTTGATTTGATAATTAAGTTAAATATGAATTATATGATTTGAATATGATAATATATGATTTGAAAAAGAATAATAAGCTATGTTATATGCTCGTTAGCCGTCGAAAGATACAAACGGAGCTAATTAGGGGTTTTGGCCCGCGCAACCGAAAAATGTCGGAAACGCGTAAAATATGAACCAAATGATTTTGATGTTTTGATATGTGTTTATTAACATATTTTAAAGAGTTTTGGAACCCTAATTTTGTGACGACGTCTTACGGTTTTGGTTCCGTGAAAAACGTCGAGGTTCCGGAGTTGGATTAGGGCACCGACCGAACTGCGAATTATTTTTGGATTCTGATTTTTACGAAACTTCAGACACGTGTTATACGTATTATTTTGACACCAAAAAAAATTTTAAGTAGGTGTTGGCTGTGTTTGTGGGTTGAATTTTTTGAAGAAAGAATGAAAGTGAAGAAATGGAAAACTTAAGAATTAAGTTACTTTCAAAAGGGAAAAGAAGTGAGAATTGGGTAAATTAGTAAGCTGCTGTTGGAAAGTGTTATTTGGGGATATGCATCTAGAGTATTTTGGTGGCTGAAATACAGAGAAGAGGTGAGAGAAAACGTAGGGAAAGAGAGAAGAAGAAGAAAAGAGAGAAAAGGGAGAGAAAGAAAGGAAAGAAAGAGGGAAAGAAGAAAACTGTGACATCCCAAACCTAACCCTACGTCGTTCCGACGTCATTTTCATGCATACATGCATTTTCATTAAAATGCATCATGATTTGATTTGATAATTAAGTTAAACTTGGAATATATGATTTGGATATCATAATATATGATTTGAATAAGAATTACAAGCTATGTTATAGGCTCGTTTGCCGTCGAAAGACACAAACGGAGCTAATTAGGGTTTTTGGACCCGCGAGACCAAAAAATGCCGGAATCGCGTAAAATATGAACCAAATGATTTTGATATTTTGATATGTGTTTATTAACATTTTTTAAATAGTTTTGGAACCTTAACTTTGCGACGACGTTGTACAATTTCGGTTCCGCAAAAATCGTCGAGGTTACGGACTCGGTTTAGGGCACCGAACGAACCGCGACCAATTTTCGGATTTCGATTTTTACGAAACTTCAGATACGTGTTCTACATATTATTTTGACAACAAAATGTATTTAAATTGGGTGCTGGAGTGAATTTATAGGCTGGAATGTGAGGTTTGAAAGATTGAAGGAAGTTAAGTGAGAAAACCTTAAGCTTAAGTTTTGTCTTAAGGCTAATTGGATAGAATTGTGTGCTAAATCATCCAAGCAGCTGCTGGACACTTTAGGCAGGAGTATCATGAGCTGGAGAGGTAGAAAATAAGGTTGGTTCAGTAGGAAAAAGGATAGGAAAAATGTAGGCTAAGTGAGATAAAGAAGAAAGAAAGAAAAAGGAAAGAGAAAGGAAGAAAAAGAAAGATAAAAGAGAGAAATTTTTAGGAAATCTTCAAACCTGTTGTTTTATCATGTTCTTGGGTAGTTTAGGAAGGGATTAGATGTGTTATATTGGAAAGAAATTGGCTGGAAATCGTTAGATAAGGGAAAACAAAATTTTGGTTCATAAATCTGAGATTCTGGGAAGTTTAAGGTACCAACTTTGGAGGGTTATGACTCCAATTGGTGAAGCCTATGTGAGTTTTGGCTGTATGGATCTGTAGATGGTATGTTTGTTTAGAGATTCGTTATTTTATTTTCCTGTAAAACCATCAGAGGTGGCTGGAAAAGTGGCTAGAAGTTGGATTGATAGATAGGCAGATTTTGGATTCTGGGTAAACAGTGTTGAGGAGCCATCTTTGGGGACTTGTATCTTTTAATCTAGAGGGTTTCTAGGAATTTGGCTCCGATGATTAGCTAGAGAGTGTGTAGAGGAAGAGAACGGTGGTCTTAGTTGGCATGAAAGCCACCGGAGGAGGATGTAAGGTTGTCGGGAAGTAGGCTTGAGAGACTAGTTTTCTCGGTAGGAAGACTGTAGAGGCAGGCGGCTGGGTAGGCCCCAAAACGGCAACACATGCGTGTGTTTTTGGGTGCCAGGCGCGCGGGCGTGAGGCACGCAGGGGAGGCTGTGGGCTGGCCAAAATGACGCCGTTTTGGTTTATTCTGTTTTTGGTGCCTATTTTGGTAAGTTCTGCTTTTGACCCCTAAAAGTTCAATTGTTTTTGTAAATAGGCCCTCCAGCAAGCATTTGTTCTTCTTTTCAATTTAGTCCAACTGTTTTAAGTTTTAATAATTGCAAATTGACCCTTAATGTTTCTGCAGCTTTACAATTTGGCCCATTTGGGAAGTTTTTGCAATTATAATTAATTGCAATTTGGTCCCTAAAGTTTTAATTAATTACAGTTTTGGCTCGAAACTTTTATAAATTATGTTTTTACTTTACCAACCTAATTTCGATGTCCTGAATCCATTTTTGAGGTCAGAAATTTATTTTCAGATCGTTTTTAGCCTGAAAATTGAGATTTAAATATTTTGTTAAAGAATTTAATGGTTTTAATTATTTAATTGGTTTATTTAATTATTGAACTGTTTGGACAAGAATTAAAGTCTGGTCATCTGTGATATATGGAACTGCTGTTATATGTTTATATTGATCTGTTTGGATCGGTACTTAAGCCCGGTCAATTGGAAATATCTGTTATATGACTTGCGATGTTTGTGGTTCTTGAGTCGGTACTGAAATCTGACCAGTTGAGTTATTTGATCTGATTATAAAGATATATATGTTATTTTTAACCGGTATTGAAGCCCGGTCATATGATTATATGAAACATGACGTTATGAAATGTATATTTTATAAATGCATTTCCACAGGACTTAAATATGGCAGTTGTGATTATCATAGCCAGTGTTTGCAGATTTCACGAGAGAAACCTACGGTATCTATATGATTTGACGGAAAGACCTATGGGTCCTATTTGATATAGAAAGACCTACGGGTCCTATATGTTATAGAGAGACCTACGAGTCCTATATGATGCAGAATGATCTGGTGTATTCTGCATAATAATGGTTGATCCTTGGATCCCTTTTGATCGACGATATTCCGGTCTTACAGGCTTGCTGGCTAGCTATGGTTACTGATATGCCGTAAAATTCCCGGGGCAACGCTTGGTCGATAAATCATATCTAAAGAAAAAGGAAAGACACGTCACTATGAATCTTATGATATTGCTATGCTATGAGATGATAAAAATGATCTGGAACCATGTTAATTTGATAAGTTATATTTGCCTGAACTATGTTATGGAATTATGTTATTTTGTTAAGTTATGATAAACTAAATTACATGTTTGGTTTATATGATGTGGTTTGCATTTGTATATGATCATGTTTTGTCTAATATTTGGAAATGTAAGATGACACAGATTATAGTATCTGTGACTTATTAGATATGTGGAATTCTATGAAATAAGTCTGGCTACGATAGGTTTTGTTTAATATTGAAATTATTATTATTGAAGCTTGATTTTTGCCCCTGAAAAATAACCGATGATGATCAATGTTCCAAGCTTGAGATATCCAGAATCCTATACAGCTCGATTTCTTTCTCTTCGAAAATTTTGAAGGTTTTAGTCCTTTGTGCGTTTTAAGAAAATTCTTAAAATTTCTCTTCTTCTTTTTACAAAAGAAAAAAAGAATTTAAGTGAAAAATTTTTAAATGCCAATTTTAAAAATTATTAGGTAAATGTTTTTATTTTTATTCTTGTTTCATCAAATCAATTGATTTTGTCTTTAATTTTTAATTCTAGTGTGTTTAAAAATTAAAAATTAATTAGAAGGGAAAATGAATTTGAAGAAAAATTAAGAAATGGATTAAATTGAAGGGAATTGGAAGTAGATAGGAAATTGAAGAAAGTGAGAAAAGGAAGGGAAGGGTAAAATTGCAAACGGAACAAAAGAAATGGGGGCTGAAATACGATTCTGGAAGATAGTGAGGAGGAAGGCGGAAGGAGGTCGAAACGACATGTCGTTTTGGCTAGAGATGAAACGAAAAAAAAAGAAGTTGCTGCGTTTAGTCGAAACGCAACAAACGACATGTCGTTTCGATGATAGGAAAAGCAAAAAACAGAAAAAAGATCAAGACGCAACGTTTTGATAATAAAAGGAAGTAGAAACAAGTTGAGGATGTAAAGATCAAACAGAAAACCACGAACGAAATTAAAAAAGGGGAAAACGAAATTGGAACAGAAGAGAACCCTAACGAAGTGAGATTAAAATCGAATTAGAAATTGTGATCAAACCAGAAAGGAACAGAGAAAGGAAGAGAGAGGAGGCACGTCAACCTTCAAAAGCTTCTGAGGGTGACAAAAGGCGATGGAGACAGAAAGTAAGGCGGAAGAGAGAAAAGTAGAAAAATAGAGGGTGATGAGACGAATGAGGGGGCTCGAAGGGACTGAAGTGAGGCTAAAAGCGGCGTCTACAGACGGCTATCAATCACACGAAGACTTGGTCAACAAGGAGCCCTCGAAGACTTCCCTTAAAAAGGGAAGTTCTGTAGCAGAAGAGGAAAAGGCTTCCTAGAGAGCTTTTTCTAGAGAGAGCTTTGAAAGAAATAGAGGGAGGGGTAAGCAATTTTAGGGTTTCTGTCCTTAGAACATTGGGGATTTTTCTGTAATAGGGAGAACTAGACTCTAGGGTTTCATATTTCAATCGTGAAATTAGGGTTTTCGGTTTGTAAAATTGGGGATTTAGAAAATCAAAATTATTTTGTTTCTGGATTTTAACATTCCTGTAAAGAACTGAGCTTGGAGCTGTGAAGATTCTGGATTTCTTTCAATTGCAAATTGGAAAAAGTTTCTGAGGTACACTTATTTTATTTTTTGTTTTTAATTTCTCGATTGAATATGTCTGGAACAACTTGGGAACCTGATTGGTTCCTGTTTAGTTTAGTTTCTTCTTGTTAAATATTTGCTTTGAATTTGTTTATTTCCCTTATTTATGGTTCTTTAAATATGAACTTGATTTCTGGATAATGTACCGTGATTTATAGATTGTTTAGGATGGGCAAAATAGTCGGGTTCATTTTGTCATTCATCTCAGATGGAATAATCTCTTATGGTTATGATTGTTGTTCTTTGGATATGGTTGTTGAAATTGTTATTGTCGATGTTTGAAAATTAAATGTTCTCCCATACAATGTTTCAGAAGGATTTAGATTAATATAGTAATCATTTGGAAAATAGAGAAGTGTTTGATTCACCGAACAGGTTGTTTATGTTACTAGATCTGAATGTTGATTGTGATATTATGCAAAAATTGATTCTGGCTATTTAGGCAAATAACACAGTTTGTCTCATTTGATCTAATGACATCTTTAACATATGATTAGATCTCTAAGTCTTCATTATTGTTGTAAACATCATTGTTTAAAACAACCATGATGAAGTTCATTTGAAAATTAGATTATCCAAATTTGTTTACCATTTGTGTTGATGTCTCTAATCATGTTTAAAGGCTGTTGCTGTTGTTTTAGTTTTTGTTAAGCTTGCTGTAGGTCATGAATGTGCATATTAATGAAGGCTGTTTGTTCCTATGTTTACAACTTAGGATAAATTGACATTATAATGCTTTGTCGTTGCTGTTTATTGAAGTCTGAAATGGTTGAGATGTTAATGCATAATCTGTTATTGTTGTTTACAATTTAATCCTGATATTTAAATCATTTAGTCCGTTTCGAATGATTCCTAGACTGCATGATTATTCTCAAATTTTCTGTTTTAAATCTAGAAGCTACATCTGCATTTCTATATGAACACTGTACTGTTATTGGAGAGTGATTTGGAATATAATCTGTCATTAACTGCTACTTGATTTCTATTTCAGAATACATTGGTCAAGAAATCTTATATTTGCCTACCTACAGTACAGTCAGCATCTTATGATCATTTGCCTTTAATTTGTGAGCTTGAATTCATTGATTCCTTTACATTCTTATGCTATTTGTTCTTATATTCCTACATTCGTTATGTTTAATGTGCCTATATTTGTTAGGACATCATCATAGAAAACTTATTTTGATCAGTTCTGTTTCTATTGTCCCATTTCTATATCAATGGTCATGAAGGTTACTTAAGCTATTAACTTATTGGTATTGTTAGATTTAAGGTCTTCTTGGTACTATTTTACTGCATGTATACTGCCTCTACATCTGCATTTTACATGGAAAAGATGTTTTGGAATAGGGAAAGCATAATAGGCAGACTAGTTTGAGTTGGAAATATGTGAAATGGACCGTTTGTGCATAATGATAACTCTAAGGGCTGTTTCTGTAAATTTCTCATACCTGCTGGATTGTTTCGCAAATTATCATTTACATGAAGCTAGTATGCATGACATGATATGGAAAAGCTAATTCTGGAAATGAAAGTGATATGGGGCAGAATCGTAATTTTTGAAAATTAAGAGACTAAGATTCAAATTTGGCATGTTGTGTTTAATTTGGCAAGTTTTGCATATTTTATGGTTGTTTCAAGAAGAATTGTATGTTTTAGAATTGATTTGTTAGTTTTTTCTTAAATTATGGACTAAATTGCAAATTTTAAAAACTTGGAGGACCATTTTGTAATTTTCCATAATTGCTTAGTTTTGGGGATTTGGGTCTAGTTTGGGATCAAATTGGGTAGAATGTAATTTTTAAGACCGCTTTGTAATTATTTTCTCTGGAATCGGAGGAAGAATATTTTAGAACTAAGGGCTGTTTAATTTTCTGCAATTTAGTTTTCCGCAATTTATCGCTTTCTGTTATGTAATTGCACAAACGACCTTAATCATCGAATTAGGAACATCGTTAGTCGGCTTTTCAAAATAACCGTCTTAACTTTAATTTTTGGAAAACTAAAATTGGTTTCAGAGGCTGGTAAATCCAGGCATTAGTTGAAATGAAATTTCGACTAACGTACCTTACCCTCTTACTTCAGAATCTTTGGTTCGGATTTCGCCTTATCCAATATTAAAACGAAGTCAACTTTTTTTAAAATAAAATTTTGGTTTTTCTAAAAACCGGTTCCCGAAATGGGTGGCGACTCTAAAACATCATTTTTAAGACCGACTATTTCGGCACCGAAACCTAAAATGCTTTCTCACCTTTTTAAATCAAACAACTTTTTAATCTTTTCGGCTCAAAAGCCGGATAGTCGTCGGCGGAACCGGACCGTCAACAGTTTGGTGACTCTGCTAGGGATTTTTACAGTCAAAATCTCCGGTTTTTCTCATTGAATTTTCGATTGTAAATAAAGGGTAAACTCTTTTTCAAAAAAACAAACCAAATTGGTTTTTCGATTTAAAGTTAAGACTTTTTGCAAATAATAAAGCGCTTGGTGATTTCTGTCGTTTGTTGTCTGTTTCACTGCTTTCCTTAAAATTTTTTAGGAAATTGTATTGCATAAAATCAACATCTTCTATCTCCATTCTACCCTTATCACCCTTCCAATTAGGTTATCAGTGCGACTGGCTGCTGCCTTCCGAAATTTTTCGAATACACCAGTCGGAGTACTGGTAATTCTTATCAACCGTAAGTCTCGTACCAAAATGGTATATAAAAGGTTAGGCTTCAAAAACCGAAACCTGTCTTACGGAACCCAAGACTTGTTTAACTCGACTAAACCCACATGTAGTCGACCGTAGCTACTTCCATTTAGGAAAATTACCCAATTTGTTGTGCTATTGCTTTGAAACATCATCCCAAATGTGAGAGTTATCGTCAATCTCAAAGTCCCTCGCTGACTGTTGAGATGTAAACCAAAAATCCTAGGGTTTTAGACGTCGGAATTTTGACTAAATGAATTCGTGTGCAGGTGAAATAAGGGTGGAGTTCATGCATTTCCTACCTCCCGTTCCCTCATTTTGTAAATAATGCACTGTTATCATACATTAATTAACGTGTCTTTATTTCAGCCATTTTAAGAGTCAGTCATCAGTATGGCCCATCGATCTCGAAATCGTAACCAGGTTAGAGATTTGAGAGAGGTTATCAAGGAAAGGCGTGCTGCCCGACTCCAAGCTGCAGCCCTAGCCTGAGCCGAATCAGTATCCCGAGCCTATAGTGTCACACGTTATATGATATCATCAGGCAAACGCTACGCGGTGGAATTGAATCCCGTGAGACCTGATACTCAAGAATTCCTTGTGCCATTACGCATCCCTTTGAGAGATGTGGTCAGAAATGGCCTAGCAGCGACCATGCGTCGAGTGTTGCTCGAGTTTCCAGTACTCAGTCTGTTTGAACCTGCGGGTACCAGCGGCCTCCGCCTCGCTAATTTAGCTTGGGATTTTGATGGCTATGATCAGCCAATATTGTTGGAATGGGAATTTGAAAATTCCTAAAAGTTGTAATTGTTCCTTTTGGCTGAATGTTTAAAACAATTATCTTTTATAAAAGCATTTCAGTTCAGTTTATATATTTTTCTTGTCTTCTGATAGTCAAATTGTGAGATGATAAAATCTATAGTAAAAATGGACTAAAGAGATTTGTGGCCCATACTGATGCACTGACACATTAGCGTGCATTCATTTGTTGCATGAATTATACATTTACCATGCACTCATACATACATTTTTTTTATTATTCATTCTTTTTATAGACAGTCATAGTCAACGATTGATTCGAACAGAGAAAACATTGCGCCAACGTGGGTCAGAGATTCTACTGGAAGATTGGTCAAGATTCGGAATACCCCGATCCCAGATTAAGTTATTTTGGAATCAAGAAATATAGCTGAGATGTCTGAGAGATAGGATGCCGAGAATTAGGGAACTGGTCCCAGTGAGCCCCGGTATACTCGGGCGGAGGTCGAGATAATGTTCAGCGAAATGCTAGCTGCGAAATTGGCTGAGTTGGGGTATGCACCTTCGACCCAAACTCAACCACCGGTTGCGCCCCCTGTTTCCGAGAAAGGAAAAGAGCCAGAAGTTTTTGATCCTGTGCTGAAGGAATAGGACGCCGCCTATCATAAGGAATCATTAGAAAGGGCCAAGTCTGCAAAAGAAGTTATTAATGTACCTGATGAGCTCGAAAATGGGAAGTCCGCCATTGAAGGAGAACTGGATGCAATGAGGAAAGAAATGAAGAGGATCAACACTCAGTTGCAAGCCAAGAATGATCTCGGGTATGAGTTGAAAGATTACGTGGGAGATGAATCTGGAAGGGGATCATTTGAGAAACTACACAAGCCATCCATGTTTGATGGGGATGGTGATCCTGTGGTACACTTGGATCAGTATGCTCTAATCTCTAAGCTGAATAGATTGCCGGCGAGCTTCATGCTGGATTGGTTCTCTACTTCGCTACAGGGACCAGCCCTCTTATGATATCACGCACTAGACAAAAGCAAAAAGTCTAGCTGGCTGGAACTATCCAAAGCCTTCTTGGAACAATTTTCTTTCAATTCTATGATGAATGTGGGTTTGAGGGACTGAAAAACACCACACAGAACCCGGATGAATCTTTCCGTCACTACTTAAACAAGTGGAGGAAAAAGTTGATTTTGATCCGGAATAAGCTAGATGAGCAGGAATTAATCAAGATTTTCATAAAGGGGACTCTCCCTCCGTTTCGTAATAATATGTACTTTATACCACTGAGAGACTTCTCAGATGTTTACCGAATGAGGGTGAATATTGAAGACCACCTTTTGGAAGAAAGGAAGGCGAATGCGAAGAGCAGCTTAGGGAATGTACGTGGTGGCAGTGGTAGTTATGCTGGGCCGATTCAGAGACAAGGAGGAACCTTTGGTGCCGGGAATTCAAAGCCTGGGGTAGGACAGTCTCTGAATACTATGAGAGGAGGAGGAGAAAGGTGATTCTCAAACTTTACTTTACCCTTGTCCAAGGTGTTGGAAAGGTGCATTAAGAAGGGTTTGTTGCAACCCCTCGAGCCGAGACCTTTTCCTGACCCTTTACCCGCATCTTTTAATCCTCGAGCCTTTTGCAATTCTCATCAAGTCAAAGGCCATGATACTAATAATTGCAAACGCTTGAAACACGAGGTTCAGGATTTGATCGAACAGTGTAGAATTCCAGACCTAGAGCATGGTCAGTCGAGTACCTGGAAGAATCCTCTTCCTAACTTTTCTTCGGATGGAGTGTATGTTATTGGGGAATTTAAAACCGAGGAGGAAATAATAAGGGAAATCAAGCAAGAGAAGATTTGGGTTGCCAGAGATGTAACCTTAAACATCGGGGAAAGCAATAATGGTTGGAAGATGCTACAAGAGTACCCAGTCAAGAGAGTTTTTGCTTTGGGTTTCTGGGAGGGTGACAGTGAAGAAGAGTTAGAGGTATCACTGGGAGAAGCTGGGTTTGGGTTTAAGGCTAGTTTTGAGTTTTGGGGAAGTGATGCACCCGGGACCTCGCAGAATGTATCAGATTTTTGGGAGGGTAAAGGGAAGGTTGAAAAGATTGACAAAGGGAAGGATGATCGGAATTTCCCAGATTTTTGTGATGAGCAGGAGGAGGAAGAGAAGGTTCAGAGCTTGACTAAGAGTGGTCGAGTCTTTAAACCGAGTGAGGTTAGTATCAGTAAGAGGAAAGAGAAAGTGGGGGAAAAGCAAGGTGAATAGAGTGGGAAAAAGGAAGCAGAGATAAAAGAGAGAACCCAGAAGAAGGAGATGAGAAAGAAAAGAACGCTATTGTAACCGAGAGGCCATATGACAAAAGATTTGACCCTAAGATCCCAGGAGGCATTGATTCTGAAGCGGTACTCAAACAGTTGAAAAGGACCAAAGCCGATGTTAGTATCTGGGATTTGATTATGGCATCTAAAGGCCATAGGGAGGCTTTACTCCATGCTTTGGCCACCGCACGAATCTCAACTGAAGCAGCAGTGGAAGATCTGGTAGCCCTAATCCAGCGGCCGTCGTTAGAAATCACATTTTCTGATAAAGACCTTCCCCCTGAGGGGAGGAACCATACAGAACCTCTGTTCATCCAAGCGGACATTAACGGACGCCAAACCAGGAATGTGATGGTGGACGACGGGTATGCTTTAAATGTTTTTCCAATGAAACTACTGTCAAAATTTGAGATAGGGAGGACAGAGTTGGAGCCCTTGAATGTTTTAATCAGGGCATATGACAATACAAAGAGGAGCGTCGAAGGAAGTTTTCAAGCTAAGATTATAGTGGGGCCGATTGAAAGTGTGGTTGAGTTCACTGTACTCGACATTCCTACAACCTTTGCCATGCTATTACGCAAACCTTGGTTTCACCCGCTTAGGGGGGTGCCGTCAATGCTTCATAGGAAAATTAAGCTGCCTTTTGGGAATAAAATAGTCACGGTTTGTGCACAGGAGGAGCTAGATATTGCCCTGGTAAGGGAGACTGAAAAAGAAATTCCTTTAACTGGTTTTCAGGTAGCCGTTCTCGAGCCTGGTAACAAAGGCGAACAAATGATGGAAAAGTTCAGTTACAAGAAGGGGATGGGACTGGGAAAGTACGAGCAAGGAATTAAAGCTCCTCTTTCCATCAACCAAATATTGGGTAAATGTGCTGGTCTTGGTTATACCGGAAGTTAGAAAGCCTTGAACGACGTTCAAGAACCAAAGATGGAAATGGGTCTGGAAAGGAAATTCTTTACCCCGGCAGCTTATGGCGAGTTTCGGGTGGCGGACAAGACTTATTCGGGTCTCAGTGTGTTTATGGCAGATTTTCAGAGCATAGCAGCTCATCTGACTGAAGAACCCGAGACAGTCTGCGAGATCTCGGTGTAGCACCGACTTGGGAGAAATTGATTCAGGGGTTTGAAGACCCTCTAAGGATCGGGGATCAGGCTTTTCAAACAACGCTGACAGAGTCAACAGAGAAAGAAGCCGAAGAAGTTATAGCTGAAGAGATCATAGAGAAATCCTGCCAAGAGGTCATAGAGGATATAGCCGATAAAGTGATTGCAAAAGGAGTAGTCAATGAGGGAGTTGTCACTGAGCCAGAAGCAGCAAAGAAAGCCGAGATCACTGTTCCCGTCAAAGAAGGAACCCCAACTACACCAGAACCAGAGCTGATCAAGCCCGCGGTTCGAGTTGTCAAGGACTGCATCGACCAGAATTTTGAAGATGAACTGTCTAGTGATATGATTTTCACTTTTGATTACTATGTTGCTGAGAACAATTGTAGTGGTTTACCATTACTTTTTAATAATATTGACATGAACTTTGCTTAGTTGTGTGATCTTTTTCATGATGATTCTTTGCTTTTTACGATCATTCCATGCACATATTTGACATTGATGCATCGCATCGCATTGAATTTAACTTAAGCACAGTTGAAAACCCTAGAAATATTAAAATCGGATCAGATTTAAAAACCGACACTGTGGAAGAATTGAAATTTTGTTTGAAGGAGCATGAGGTAGCCTTTGCCTTGGGGTATGAAGACATGCCAGGAATAAGCAGATCAATAGCAGAACATTTTATCCCAACAGACCTAGATAAAAAGTCTGTCAAACAGAAAAGAAGGCGGGTAAGACCAGAATGGGCTGAAAAGATCAAGGCTGAGATTTCCAAGAAATTAGAGGCGGGGTTTTTAGAAGTGGTGCATTATCCGGAATGGTTGGCTAACATAGTCCCAGTACCGAAGAAGGATGGCAGGGTCCGGATGTGCGTGGATTACAAAGACTTGAACAAAGCCTCACCGAAAGACGATTTCCCGCTTCCTCATATTGATGTACTAATAGACAACGCCACTTGCATGGGTTGTTATTCCATTATGGATGGTTTCTCGGGATACAATCAGATCATGATGGCGTTGAGGGATAAGGAGAAAACCGCTTTCATCATAGAATTCGGTACCTTTTGTTATAAGGTTATACCATTCGGTTTGAAAAACGCAGGAGCGACTTATCAAAGAATGGCTACTACTCTGTTTCATGATATGATCCATAAGGAGTTGGAAGTGTACATAGATGATATGGTAATCATGACCAAAAATCAAGAAGAGCACATGGCAGCGCTCGAAAGATTCATGAAACGGATCAGGAAGTACAATCTGAGGTTGAATCCTAACAAGTGTGTGTTCGGGGTTGCTTTCGGAAAGTTATTGGGTTTTGTTGTGGGTCCCAAGGGTATTGAGATTGATCCGAACAAGATTAAAGCCATTCAAGACATGGAACAGCCAAAAACAGAGAAACAAGTGAGGAGCTTCATCGAAAAGATCCAATATATCAGCCGCTTCATCTCCAAGTTGTCAATCACTTGTGAGCCAATCTTCCATTTACTAAAGAAGAATTAGCCGACGAAATGGAATAAGGAATGTCATGAAGCTTTCGAAAAGGTCAAGGCTTATCTTACTCGTCCGCCAGTATTAAGCCTGCCGAAGCCGGGGAGGGCTTTGATACTATATATGTCAGTCGAAGACCCAGGGGTTAAAGCAATTCTGGCACAAGCAAATGAATCTGGGGTAGAGCATGCGATTTATTACATTAGTAAAAAGTTATTGCCCGCTGAAGTAAAGTACAGTCTGATTGAAAAGACCTGTTTGGCAGTAGTATGGGCAATCAAAAAGCTGCAACACTATTTCAAGTCATATAAGGTTACGATAGTATCAAAGATGGACCCGATGCAGTATCTGTACAGAACGCCGATTTTAGTCGAAAAACTCTCAAAGTAGAATTCATGGCGGAAAACCCAGTACAAGATACTGAGGAACGGGAGCTAGCCTTCCCAGATGAACATCTGATGGTTGTGGAAAAAGAAGGGTGGAGGTTGTTTTTCGACGGGTCAGCTAATAGAAGTGGCGCTGGAGTAGGAGTAGTCATGGAAACTCCCAATGGAGAGATCCTTACGATTTGCAAAAGATTGAAGTTCCCGGTAACGAACAACATGGTGGAATATGAGGCGTGCATACTGGGGCTAGATTCCCTGATAGCAGTTGGTGCTAAAGAGGTGGAGGTGATCGGAGATTCTAAACTGGTGATTGAACATGCTCGGGGTAGCTGGGTCGTAGAGGAGGAAAAACTAAAGCCATATATTGAATGCTTGCTGCAAAGAGCCAGTCAGTTCGATAAGATTTCATTCACTCACACCGGAAGGACTAACAACAGGGTACCAGATTCTTTTGCTAATCTTGCTTCGGCATGGAAAGATCTTGACAGACTGCCACAGGGACCCTTCATCATCACCTCGGGGAGCATTCTATACTATTCGAAACATTATGTCAACAAGGTTGAAGAAGATGAACAGCCTTGGTACTTCGGTCTACGAGAATTCATGAAAAAGGGAACCTTTTCCGAGGATGCTTCGAGAGCGGATAGAATGACTCAGAAAAATGGCAAGAAATTACGTATTGGTGGGAGATGTCTTATACAGGAGATCTTGGGATGAAATGTTGTTGAGATGTGTATCCTCGAAGGAAGGGACGGACATCATGGAAAAAGTGCATGAGGGGGTATGTGGCACCCACTTGAGCGGGAAGTCATTAGCCAGGAAGATTTTACGACAGGGCTATTTCTGGGTTTCTGTGGAAAGAGATTGCATGGCGTATGTCAGAAGATGTTTAGAATGTCAGATGCACGGAGATCTCAATCACCTCCCCGCATCAGGACTCCATCCAACTGCCAGTTCATGGCCTTTTTCGGCCTAGAGAATTGATATAATAGGGAAGATTCATCCTCCGGCCTCTAACGGGCATGAGTTCGTTGTAGTGGTCGTCGATTACTTTTCAAGGTTGGTTGAAGCTCAGTCTTTTAAGAAACTGGGGGCAAAGTAAATGGCCAATTTCATCGAGAAAACTATATTCTGTCGCTATGGGGTCCCACATCATATAGTAATTGACAACGGTGTTCAATTCCAAGGAGATGTGGTTGAGCTACTAGAGAAGTACAAGGTAGAGCACCACAAGTCCTCTTCTTACCGCCTTCAGGCCAACGGGGCAGTGGAAGCAGCAAATAAAGAGATCAAGAGGATCCTGCAAAAGACAACCCAGACGTATAGAGACTGGGCCGATAAATTGCCATTTGCCCTCTAGGGGCACAGAACCACGACCAAGACAGTGAATGGTGCGTCTCCTTACGAGTTGGTTTACGGAATGGAAGCAATGCTACCAGTCGACATGGAAAAGCGAGCTTTCAGAGTATGGTTGAGTCGGGGATCTCAGAACCAGAGTGGGTGCATAAAAGGTATGAAGACCTGGCGTTATTGGATGGAAAGAGGTTGGATGCAAGGTTCCAAGATTAGTTGCATAAGAGAAGGATGGCTTGATTTTACAATAAGCGGGTTGACCCAAAAGCTTTGAAACCAGGAGACATTGTTTTCAAATAGATAAGGCCAGGTGCGTATCACCCATGAGGGAAGTTCAGGCCCAATTGGGAAGGCCCATTCGTGATCAAGAAAGTGTTCTCAAGAGGCGGCATACGGCTTTCTGACTTGGAAGGAAAGGAGTTCTCCCAACTTATCAACATCGACAGGCTTAAGCGGTTTTTTATCTGAAATGATGATAAAAAATAATAAAAATAAAAAAAATAAAAAAAAGAGAGGGTAGAAAAATCTGATAGTCAATCTGTGCTTAGGTTAAATTCATCTTGATGCTTTGTAGTAATGTCATGATATTGCTGTATTTGATCTGATGAATGGGCAAAAGGAACGTTTTGAAAGTTACTCACACATCTTTGTCAAAGTTTATTTTCAGAAGTTACCTTTTCTTGATTTTGCTTACCTTCGCATGATGAATGATGAATATGCATTGTAAGTTTTGTTCTCAAAAGAATGTCTTGTCGATTTGACGGTGGGTTTGTAATTAACCTCTTTCATGTGGACGTGAGATCAAGCAGTAAAGTCTTTCTATGAGTTGCACCACATCGCATGCGGAAGTTGAAACAAAGTTTAGCCTTCACTGTAACCGTTGACTATCTCAGCAGTCTTTTATCTCTGGAGTCAGGCAAATCTTCGCAAGAATTTCCGACCCCGTTCGGCACAGAGTTATCTTAGGATGAATCCATGAAGACTAAGGCTTAATAAAATAAAACACATGCATACATAGATAACCATCATGCATTCTGCACTTTTTCATATGAATTTTTCAAGGATGAGGAAGAACTTTTTAAAGTCACGACCGAGATGTCGTAGCTATACAAGTGTTGGATTCGAACAATGGAAAGCTGGGTTCACAGTTTTGGATTCGGACATTGGAAAGCCGGGTTCGTCGGAGTTTTGGATTCGGACAATGGAAAGCCGGGTTTGTCGGAGTGTGGATTTGGACAATGGAGAGCCAAGTTTCGTGGAGTTTGGATTCGGACAATGGAAAGCCGGGTCGTGGAGTTTGGATTGAGACAATGGAAAGTCGGGTTTGTCGAGATTTGGATTTGGAAAATGGAAAGCCGGGTGGTGGAGTTTGGATTTGGACAATGGAAAGCCGGGTTCGTCGGGATTTGGATTCGGACAATGGAAAGCCGGGTCGTGGAGTTTGGATTCGGACAATGGAAAGCTGGGTCGTGGAGTTTGGATTCGGATAATGGAAAGCCGAGTCGTGGAGTTTTGATTCGGACAATGGAAAGCCGGGTCGTGAAGTTTGGATTCGGACAATGGAAAGCCGGGTTCGTCGTAGATTTGGATCCAGACAATGGAAAGCCGGATCGTGGAGTTTGGATTCAGACAATCGAAAGCCGGGTCGTGGAATTTGGATTCGGACAATGGAAAGCTGGGTTCGTTGGAGATTTGGATTCGGATAATGGAAAGCCGGGTTCGTTGGAGTTTGGATTTGGACAAATGGAAAGCCGGGTTCGTCGGAGTTTTGAATTCGGACAATGGAAAGCTGGGTTCGTCCGAGAAAGTGGAGAAGTCGCTTTCAACAAAAGATCATCCTACCCTGAGGTAAGTATTTCTATCTCAGTGTCAATCGTTACTTTGATAAAAATTCGTGCGAAGCACAATTTATATCAAAGTGGGGGCAAACTGTTGACGCTTCATTTTTGCCCCGAAAAATAACCGATGATGATCAATGTTCCAAGCTTGAGATATCCAGAATCCTATTCAGCTCGATTTCTTTCTCTTCGAAAATTTTAAAGGTTTTAGTCCTTCGTGTGTTTTAAGAAAATTCTTAAACTTTCTCTTCTTCTTTTAACAAAAAAAAAGAATTTAAGTGAATAATTTTTAAATGCCAATTTTAAAAATTATTAGGTAAATGTTTTTATT
Source organism: Croton setiger (assembly GCA_948099555.1). Taxonomy (NCBI): domain Eukaryota; kingdom Viridiplantae; phylum Streptophyta; class Magnoliopsida; order Malpighiales; family Euphorbiaceae; genus Croton; species Croton setiger. The sequence continues at coordinate 20,545 of CANUEY010127118.1, forward strand.
TTTATTCTTGTTTCATCAAATCAATTGATTTTGTCTTTAATTTTTAATTCTATTGTATTTAAAAATTAAAAATTAATTGGAAGGGAAAATGAATTAGAAGAAAAATTAAGAAATGGATTAAATTGAGGGGAACTGGAAGTAGATAGGAAATTGAAGAAAGTGAAAAAAGGAAGGTAAGGGTAAAATTGCAGACGGAACAAAAGAATTGGGGGCCGAAATACGATTCTGGAAGATAGTGAGGAGGAAGGCGGAAGGAGGTCGAAACGACATGTCGTTTTGGCTAGATATGAAACGAAAAAAAAAGAAGTTGTTGCGTTTGGTCGAAACGCAGCAAGCGGCATGTCATTTTGATGACAGGAAAAGCAAAAAAAAAAAAAAAATGATCAAGACGCAGCATTTTGATAACGAAAGGAAGTAGAAAGACATTGAGGATGTAAAGATCAAATAGAAAACCACAAATGAAATTAAAAGAGGGGAAAACGAAATTGGAACAGAAGAGAACCCTAACGAAGAGAGATTAAAATCGAATTAGAAATTGTGATCAAACTAGAAAGGAACAGAGAAAGGAAGAGAGAGGAGGCACGTCAACCTTCAGAAGCTTCTAAGGGTGACAAAAGGCGATGGAGACAGAAAGTAAGGCGGAAGAGAGAAAAAGTAGAAAAAGAGAGGGTGATGAGACGAAAAAGGGGGCTCGAAGGGACTAAAGTGAGGCTGAAAGCGGCATCTGCAGACGGCTATCAATCACACGAAGACGTGGTCAACAAGGAGCCCTCGTAGACTTCCCTTGAAAAGGGAAGTTCTGGAGCAGAAGAGGAAAAGGCTTCCTAGAGAGCTTTTTCTAGATAGAGCTTCGAAAGAAATAGAGGGATGGGTAAGCAATTTTAGGGTTTTCTGTCCTTAGAACATTGGGAATTTTCTGTAATTGGGAGAACAAGACTCTAGGGTTTCAGATTTCAATCGTAAAATTAGGGTTTTCGGTTTGTAAAATTGGGGATTTAGAAACTCAAAATTATTTTGTTAACTGAGCTTAGAGCTGTGAAGATTCTGGATTTCTTTCAATTGCAAATTGGAAAAAGTTTCTGAGGTACACTTAATTTATATTTTGTTTTTAATTACTCGATTGAATATGTCTGGAACAACTTGGGAGCCTGATTAGTTCCTGTTTAGTTCAGTTTCTTCTTGTTAAATATTTGCTTTGAATTTGTTTGTTTCCCTTATTTGTGGTTCTTTAAATATGAACTTGGTTTCTGGATAATGTACTGTGATTTATAGATTGTTTAGGATGGGCAAAATAGTCGGGTTCATTTTGTCATTCATCTCAGATGGAATAATCTCTTATGGTTATGATTGTTGTTCTCTGGATATGGTTGTTGAAATTGTTATTGTCGATGTTTGAAAATTAAATGTTCTTTCATACTTATGTTTCAGAAGGATTTAGATTAATGTAGTAATCATTTGGAAAAGAGAGAAGTGTTTGATTCACTGAACATGTTGTTTATATTACTAGATCTGAATGTTGATTGTGATATTATGCAAAAATTGGTTCTGGCTATATAGGCAAATAACACAGTTTGTCTCATTTGATCTAATGACATGTTTGACATATTGATTAGATCTCTAAGTCTTCATTATTGTTGTAAACATCATTGTTTAAAAAAACCAAAATGTGATGAAGTTCATTTGAAAATTATATTATCCAAATTTGTTTACCATTTGTGTTGATGTCTTTGATCATGTTGAAAGGTTGTTGTTGTTGTTTTAGTTTCGTTTAAGCTCCCTGTAGGTCATGAATGTGAATATTAATGAAGGCTGTTTGTTCCTATGTTTACAACTTAGGATATATTGACATTATAATGTGCAGTCGTTGCTGTTTATTGAAGTCTGAAATGGTCGAGATGTTAATGTATAATCTGTTATTGTTGTTTACAATTTAATCCTGATATTTAAATCATTTAGTTCGTTTCAAATGATTCCTAGACTGCATGATTATTCTCAACTTTTATGTTTTAAATCTAGAAGCTGCATCTGCATTTCTATATGAACACTACTGTTATTGGAGAGTGATTTGGGATATAATCTGTCATTAACTACTAATTGATTTCTGTTTCAGTATACATTGGTCAAGAAATCTTACATTTGCCTACCTACAGTACAGTCAGCATCTTTTTATGATCATTTGCCTTTAATTTGTGAGCTTGAATTCATTGATTCCTTCACATTCTTATGCTATTTGTTCTTATATTCCTACATTCGTTATGTTTAATGTGCCTATATTTGTTAGGACATCATCATAGAAAACTTATTTCGATCAGTTCTGTTTCTATTGTCCCATTTCTATATCAATGGTCATGAAGGTTACTTAAGCTATGAACTTATTAGTATTGTTAGATTTAAGGTCTTCTTGCTACTGTTTTACTGCATGTATACTGCCTCTGCATCTGCATTTTACATGGAAAAGATGTTTTGGAATAGGGAAAGCATGATAGGCAGACTAGTTTGAGTTGGAAATAAATGGACCGTTTGTGCATAATGATAACTTTAAGGGCTGTTTCTGTAAATTTCTCATACCTGCTGGATTATTTCACAAATTACCATTCACATAAAGCTAGTATGCATGACATGATATGGAAAAGCTAATTCTGGAAATGAAAGTGATATGGGTCAAAATCGTAATTTTTGAAAATTAAGGGACTAAGATTCAAATTTGGCATGTTGTGTTTAATTTGGGAAGTTTTGCATATTTTATGGTTGTTTGAAGAAGAATTGCATGTTTTAGAATTGATTTGGTAGTTTTTTCTTAAATTAGGGACTAAATTGCAAATTCTAAAAACTTGGAGGACCATTTTGTAATTTTCCATAATTGCTTAGTTTTGGGGATTTGGATCTAATTTGGGATCAAATTGGGTAGAATGTAATTTTTAGGACTGCATTGTAATTATTTTCTCCGGAATCAGAGAAAGAATATTTTAGAACTAAGGGCTGTTTAATTTTCTGCAATTTAGTTTTCCGCAATTTATCGCTTTATGTTATGTAATTGCACAAACGACCTTAATCACCGAATTAGGAACATCGTTAGTCGGCTTTTCAAAATAACCGTCTTAACTTTAATTTTCGGAAAACTAAAATTTGTTTCAGAGGTCGGTAAATCCGGGCGTTAGTCGAAATGAAATTTCGGCTAACGTACCTTACCCTCTTACTTCAGAATCTTTGGTTCGGATTTCGCTTTATCCAAAATTAAAACGGAGTCAACTTTTTTTAAAATAAAATTTTGGTTTTTCTAAAAACCGTTTCCCAAAATGGGTGGCGACCCTAAAACATCATTTTTAATACCGACTAGTTCGACACCGAAACCCAAAATGCTTTATTGCCTTTTTAAATCAAACAACTTTTTCATCTTTTCGGCTCATAAGACGGAAAGTCATCGGCGGAACCGGACCGTTAACAATGATTTATTGATTTGTTTATATTGTATAGTTTTATAGTTTGCATTTACTGAGTATGCAGCTCATTAAATTGCTTTTACATGTTTCCAGGTTTTCTTTTGGGCAACTGACAGCGTCAGTTCCGTAGCTTGAAAATTGGACCACAAGTGTCTACCAATTGTGAGATGAATCGACTGATTTACTGTAATCTCCCTAGAAAACCCCGGATTTCTTTCTCGGTTTTCGGAGGTGGAATTTCTAAGATTTCCTTTGATTTGGAAGGATAAATCTCAATGCCTTTTCTACTGATCAGGTGAGCAAGGAATACCTCGGAAGTTGCACCAAAGAGACACTTAGCTGGGTTAAGCTTTAGATTGTATTTTTGAAGTTTAAGGAAGAACTTCTCAAGCTCGTGAACATGGCTTTCAGCTGATTTTGACTTAATAACCATATCATCCACATATACCTCTACTTCTTTATGGATCATATCATGGAAGATGGTTGTAGCCATTCTTTGATAGGTTGCCCCGGCATTCTTCAACCCAAAAGACATGACCCTATAACAGTAGGTACCCCATTCTGTGATAAAGGCTGTTTTCTCTTTATCTGGAGTGCACATCATTATCTGGTTGTACCCTACAGCAAGATCAATCAAGGAGACTGTCTCATGTCTGGCCATTCGGTCAACTAGTAAGTCAATATGGGGTAGAGGAAAATCATCCTTAAGACAGGCTTCGTTTAAGTCCCGGTAGTCCACACAAATCCTTACTTTACCATCCTTCTTTGGGACTGGCACTATATTGGCTAACCAAGTAGTTTGAGTGATGGGCTCTATGAACTTATTATCTAACTGCTTGGTTACTTCTTCCTTGATCTTCAAAGACCATTCTGGCTTCATTCTTCTCAACTTCTGTTTAACTGGCTTTGCCCCCGGAAAAGTCAGAATCTTGTGGACTGCAATGGCTAGATCTAACCCCGTGACGTCGCTCGCTTCCACATGAAATAGTCAGCGTACTTCTTGAGGCACCCAGTAATTTGATCTTTGTATGTACAATCACATGCAATGTATGTATGTTCATTTTCTTTGCCAATTATTATTTGTTCTTTTATTTCTATTTTTTCTTTATTTTTGCCAGAATGTACTTTGGAAGATTGACGAATGAGTTAATCAAAAGTTGGAGTATTATTATTAAGAGAGAGAGGAAATTATCCTCAAATGTTACATTAGACTCGGGACTTGACCCAGGGGAGTTTAGATCAAACTCAGGGAGATTTGACTCGAGTTGTACATGGGTAGACTCAGGACTTAGGTTGACACTAGGTTGGATGACAGACTGTTCCTTCTCAGTATACCAATTGGCCAAAGGTTCTTGAGCCGACCTGATCAGGTAGACTGGATTCGGGAGTTCTTCAAAATTCATGATCATTGCAACTTCATCAAAGAGACTAGGTTGCATAAAGTCTTCCACGTGTTGGATGAAAGGATCTTCAGGTTCTTTATTAAGCACATCAGCAAAGAGTTCTATTCCCGTTAGCATCTTTTGGGCTTTAGGGCAGTAGAATGGCTCCTGGAAAGCACAATAAGGAATTGTTGTTCTTGGCTTGACAAAATAGCCATTGAGGGTTCTAAAGTAGGGACGCATTATGATGTCCCTTTTCCGTGAACCAAGGGTTCTTTGAGGTTTAAAGTCCATTTCCATTAGGTATTCTTTTATTGGTTCATATCCCAAACCGAAGGTTCAATTGGCAATCGGACTTACCCAGACAGACACTGAAGAGTAGGCTTTGTAACACCTCTTACTATACTCTTATGTCATAAAACATGCCATTTTTTTGTTATATAACGTAGCATACGTCACATGTTGTTATCTCTGTTTTAATCTTCATAACATATATATAACATTCACATATCAAACATATAACAACATAAGACATCTTTTCTCTTTTACCTTACTTGAGGTTAATCTGGTCATTCTCTGTACTATAAACATATATCAACTTAGCATACTTTACATATATCAAAATTTGGATATAACAGTAGTTTATCCAAAGGCTATATGAAATAGCATCATATATACATGCCAAAAACTATATATAATTATGCTTACAACACAAAGCATAAATAAACTATATGCAACATATACAATATGAACTATGAGAGGAGAGAGGCCTAGGCTTCAGCTAAACCGACCTGTGCATAGACGAGTGAAGCCTCAGTATTTCACTCGGACTGCTAACCTAAAACATATATTGCGATTTGGTGGGTTGCATACTCAGCAAGTGTAAACCACATTTAAGCAATATCGACATAATAGGTAATATAATCAAAGCATACTAAAGCAATGAAATCAAATCATCTTTATCATATAAAATCATCTTTATCATGTATAATCATCTCTGTCATATAAAATCATCTCTGTATGCATACAATGCTATATGTCATGTTTTCTCTGTTCTTTAGTTGTGATTTATCGGCCAAGTGTTGCCCCGGGAATTTCACCTCTGTCCGTTCTCTAACTGGATCCAGTAAATGAGGAAGACCCGGAATACCGTCGGTCAAACCTCTCTCTGTAAGATCCGAAGATCACTCTGCAGCATATAGGACCCTTAGGTCTTTCTATATCATATAGACTCGTAGGCCTCTCTGTAAAAACCCGTAGGTTTTCTCTGGTGAAATTTGCAAACACTAGCTTCGATAATCACAACGCCTGTAATTATGTCATGTGGAAATGCATTTATGCAATATACATTTCATAGCAATATCTCTCATATAAACATATAGCCAGGTTTCAACACAGGTGAAAACAACATATATATCTCTATATCAAATCACATAACTCGACTGGTCGGATTTCAGTACCGACTCAGGAACCACAAACAAATCAATTCATATAACAAATATCTCTAGTTGACCGGGCTTCAATATCGGTCCAAACAATTCAATATATCATATAAGCAATACCACATATCAATTCTCTAAGTAAGTGGTTTAACACTTACCATACTACTATGAGCTCGGTGGGGCTTTGGGCTGCTTACCCCGTGCTGCTCTCGAACTCAATGCTCCTATAATGCATAACATAGCAACCAAGTTCAACAAATCAACTCTGGAACCCATATAAGCTGTGATGCATGCTTTAATATTTAATTCTCTGTTTTAATTGAGTTTTAATTTCAATCCAATTGATTTTCTATAATTTAAAACTCAATCTCTAAAATCTCTGCTTTAAAATCATTTATGTCAATATAAAAATAATTAACAATCTCTATTTAACATATAATAATTATAATTAAACATAATTATAATTATTAAAACCATTTATAAACTTTAATTAAACTCTTCAACACTTTAAAATAAATTCATAAAATTTAATCTCTAATAAAACATTTAAATCTCTAATTAAAATATTTAAATCTTTAATTTCAGGCTTAAAACGATCTCTAAATAAATTTCTAACGTCAAAAACGGGTTCAGGACGTCGAAATTAGGCTGGAAAGGCCAAAATATAATTTATAAAAGTCTCTGGGTCAAAAATATAACATTTATAAGTTCAGGGGTCAATCTATAATTAAAAATATTTGCAAAATTTCCCAAAAGGACTAAATTGTATTGTGGCAGAAACTTCAAGGGTTAAAATGTGATTTTACCAAAATACAGGTGCTGGCGCGCGTATGTGGTTCAAAACGCACGGCTTGCTGCCGTTTTGAACTAGAAACCTTTCCCTCAAAATGCGGCTACCTTCTGCGTTTTGGCCGCTAACTTAATGATAAAAACGACAGCCCTCCTTGTCGTTTTGATCATTTTCAACCTTCTTCTCCCCCTATTTCCAGCCGAAAACACAGACTATGAAGCCTACTTCCAGGCAACCGTACGTCCATCTCCGGCCACCTTCTGGCAAGCTACGACCACCGTTCTCTTCCCCTGCACACCCTCTATCTAACCATCAGAGCCAAATTCTCAAAAGCCCTCTAGATTGAAAGATATAAACACCCAAAGTTGGCTCCTCACACTGATCTTACCCAAAACCAGAAATTGCCTGTTTTTCTCTCAACTTCCGACGGTCGTTACGACCACCTCCGGAGATTTTCCGGCAAACTTAAACTACCAAACTCTTCTCCTACATACCCTCTACAACTCTATCGAAGACAAATCCTCTCATGCACTCTCAATCACAAGATATGAAGCATCAAAGTACCCTTCATGAACACTGCCTAAAAACCAGATTTTTTCCTGCCCCTCTCTTCCCTTTCTAACACTTCTAATCAACTCTAAACCATTCTAGAAACACAATAAACTCATTGAATCAAAGCTTTTTCTTGGATTTCTTCTCTCTCTTTTTCTTTCTCTCTTTTTTTCTCTTTCTTTCTCCTTTTCTTTCTTTTTTTCACGTTCTAACCCTCTTTCCTCTAACCCAGCAGCAACCAAATCCCTTTTCCACCTCTTCCCTCAGTCACCAGACGTACCAAAGATACAACACAGCCAGCAGCAGCTTCTTTTTCCAACATAAACCCATTTTACCCTTTTTATTCCTTAATAACAAAGTTTACCATAATTCATTTCTCCTCTTTCACATTTACTCAAATTTCCAACCTCAAATCAAGTCCAGCACCAGCTTAAAATTCGTTTTAGGTGTCAAAATAAATAGTATAAGACGTGTATGAAGTTTCGCAAAAATCGGAATCCGAAAATTTGCCGCGGTTCGATCGGTGCCTTAAACCGAGCCGAAACCTCGACGATTTTCATAGAACTGTAACCGTACAACATCGTCGTATAATTTTGGTTCCAAAACTCTTCAAATCATGCATGGAAACATATAAAATCATATCAAAATCATTTACTTTAAAATATTGCACGTTTTCGATATTTTTCGATCACGCGAGCCAAAACCCCTAATTGGCTCCGTTTATGTCTTTCGACGGTAAACGAACTTAAAACCTCTCTTGTTATTATATGATTTTTGATATATTGTTTGGAGTGGTACTGAAGCCCGGTCAATTGGTTATATGTGATATATGAATTGTCATGTTTGTGGTTCCTAAGTCGGTACTGAAATCCAACTAGTTGAGTTATATGATCTGGATTAAGTGATATATGTTATACCATGTTATTGATACCGGTAATGCAACCCGGTTATGTGATTATATGATTATATGATCTGATCTAAATGATATATGTTATATCATGATATTGTTACCAATAATGAAATCTGGTTGTATGATTATTACAAGTATAAGATTATATAAGCATGACAATATGATATATATGATTTACAAGCATATCTTCACAGAACTTAAATAAGGCGGTTGTGATTACCGTTACCAATGTTGCAGACTTCACGTTTGAGAAACTACGGTTTCCTCTATGATTTGACGGAAAGGCCTATTGGGCTAATATGGTATAGAAAGACCTACGGGTCCTATACAATGCAGAATGATCATGTGTATACTGCATATTAAAAGGTTGATCTGCGGATCCCTTTAATGGCCGACGATGTTTTTCCGGTCTTACAGGTTGCTGGCCAGTATATGGATACTATTATGCCGTGAAATTCCCGGGGTAACATGTGGTCGATAAATCATAACCAATGAATAAGAAATGACATGTCATTATGCATTTGATAGCTTGTTATATATATATGTTATATATGACCTGATATTGAGCAATGTTGATATGTCCTTGATAAATTACCTTATTTGATAAATGATATTGCTTTGTTAGTACTTTTAGATTATGCGACTCACACAAATCGCATCATGTGTTTTCAGGTATACTGTTGGATATTGCTATGTTATGAAATGATGAACTTGATCTGGAATCATGTTATTTTGATAAGTTATGATTAACCGTCTTACATGTCTGGTTTATATGCTATGTTTACATTTGTATATAATTATGTGTTGACTAATATGGATATGTAAAGTATCACAGATATTATAATATATGTGTGATCCTTTGGATAAGAGGAGTCCTAAGGGATAAATTCCTTTGTCAGGTTCTGTTTAATATTTTGCAATTATGTCTTATTCATTTGTTTATATTATAATGTTTTTACTTACTGAGCTCGCAACTCATTAAATTGCCTTTATATGATTTTAGGTTTTCTTTGAGGCAACTGACAGTGTCAGTTCCATCGTCTTTCCTCTGGGTCGGTCAGCCGAAGCTTAGGATCTCTCTCTCTTGCATTTCATCATTCGTATCATCTTATTATATAGATCTTTTTCATATGGTTTGTAACATATTTAATAATGCCTATGATTAAATGAATATGTAATATAGTAAATAAAGTAGGACATGCCATATGCATGGTGGACGACATTGCATTTCATGTAGAGTTGTTATATGTTTTGGTTATGTTTTTAAATCAAATGTTCTGTTAATGAAGTTTTAGGATAAATAGGTTATTGGTTTGTAATATATTATGTTTGATATTTGGTTTATGCTTTTGGTTATATGTATGTTAATGTTTTAATTGGACTTAAGTAAAAATGAGAATTTAATATGATAAAAAATGGCATGTTATGTGACGTAAAAGTATAAGTAGAGGTTGTTACATTTTTGGTATCAGAGCTGGTATACGACCCCACAGGGCGTAGTTTTATATGTAGTTTTGATTGCATTTGCACATAAAGTATGAGTACATTTACATAAATAGAGACATGCTACATGATCATGAGTTACATGCATTATCGAGGAGAGAGAATTCGGCT
>CANUEY010127192.1:0-16068 GCA_948099555.1 Croton setiger
CGGGTGTTAGTCGAAATGAAATTTCGACTAACGTACCCAACCCTCTTACTCGGAATTTTTGGTTCAGACCTAGCTTTATCCAAAAATAAACCGGAGTCAATTTTTCATAAATAAAATTTGGTTTTTCTAAAAATGAAAACTTGTTCCCGGATGGGTGGCGACTCTAAAATCAATTTTTAAGACCGACCAGTTCGGCGCCGAAACCCAAAAATGTTTTATCATTTCAAATTTTTATCTTTTCGGTTTACAAATAAACCGGAAAGACCGGAGCCGGACCGTCATCAGTCGGAAACGGAGAAAATATAAAGTAAATGATTTTGATATTTTGAAACATGTTTATTAATGTGATTTTAAGAGTTTTAGTGTCCTAAATTTACGACGACTTCGTACGGTTTCAGTTTCGTTAAAATCGTCGAGGTTTTGGAGTCGGTTTAGGGCACCGACTGAACAGCGAATAATTTTCGGATTCCGATTTTGACGAAACTTCAAACATGTGTTATTGTTATTATTTTGACCTTAAAATTGAATTGAAAACTTGTGCTAGGGTGATTATTAGGTCTGGAATTAAAAGTAAACAAGAAGAGAAAAGTGAAGAAAGAGAAGGATAAGTTAAGTAAGATATTTAGTTTTGTTTAAGTTAAAAACAAGTAGGAGGTGGATAATCAAAGAGGTGGCTTAGCTCTAGGAGAGATTAGGTGTCTGGAGAGAGTTTGAAGAGGTGGAAAAGGGTAAGGAAGCTACTGTTTTCGAGTTAGAGCAAAAAGAAAGAGAAAAGAGAGAAAAGAGAAACCAAAGGGGAAACCACTTGTTTAATACCTTCAATGTGTCCCTAAGGCATGTAGGAAGAGTTTAGAAGTGATAAAAAGGCAAGAGAGTGGTTGGAAATTAAAGGAGAAGAAGAAAACAGGAACTGGTTCAGAATTTCTGCGTTCAGAAACAGTGTTGAGGAGCCAACTTTGAGAGGTTATATCTTTAAACCTAGCATGCATAGGGGAAATCGGGCCTTATGAGTCGATAGAAGAGTGTAGAGGAAGAGATTGATGGTCTTAGTTGGCTGAAAAGCCGCCGGAGGTGGCCGGACGAACTGCTGGAAGTTGGGAAGAAAACCAGGCAAAATCTAGAATTGAGAAAATAGTGTTGAGGAACCAACTTTAGGAGGTTATATCTCTAAACCTAGGGTGTATGGGGGAAATCTAGCCCGATGGTTCGATAGAGGGGATGTAGAGGAAGAGAACGACGGTCGTAGATCGCCGGAAAGCCATCGGAGGTGGACGTATGAACGACTGGAAGTTGGCTGAAAGTCACGGGAATTAGGGCAACAGAAGCAGAATCTGAAGGAAGAAGACAACCCAAAACGACAGGGAACCCTGCGTTTTGGTGAAAATCTTCCTTCTAGTGCCTGAATTTTGGTAAAATCCTGTTTTGACCCCTAAACATCTGTTTACCTATATTTTTGATCTATAAACTTTTAGAAATTATATTTTTGACCCTTTTACCTAATTTGGGCGTCTTGAATCTGTTATTGACCTTAGAAATTTATTTTGAGATCGTTTTTTGCCCAAAAATTAAAGATTAAATATTTTGTTTAATATTTTTTATTATGAATTTGATTTAATTTATTATTTTGTTTAACTAATTATTATTTTGGTTTTGATAATTATAATTATTATATGATAAATAAAGTTTAATAATTATTTTTAATATGTTATTAAATAATTTTAAAGTGGAAATTTTTATGGATTAAGTTAAAATTCATAGAAAATAATATGAATTAATTCTGAAACTTAATTATTTCAAAGAATTAAATATTTAATCATGCATCATAGCACATATGAATGACTTATTTGATTAATTGGATATTGTTGCTATGTTATGCATTATAGGAGCATCGAGTTATCGAGCAGGGGCGGGGTAAATTACCCGAGACCCAATCGAGCTCACAACAGAACGGTAAGTGTTAAGCCCACTTAATTATATGTATTAAAATGACTTTGTGAAATTGTCAAATATGTTATATGAAACTGTTTGGACCGTTACTGAAACCCGATCAACTGGAAATATTTGATATGTGAACTATGATGTTTGTGGTTCCTGAGACGGTACTGAAATCCTACCAGTTGAGTTATATGGTCTGATATTGGATATATATGTTGTTTAAACCAGTACTGAAACCCGGTCATATGATTATATGAAAAATGATGATATGAAATGTATGCTATATAAATGCATTTCCAGAGGACTTAAATATGGCCATTGTGATTATCGTAGCCAATGTTTGCAAATTTCACGAAAGAAACCTACGGTTTCTATATGATTTGACGGAAACACCACGAGTCCTATATGTTACAGAGTTATCTTTGGATCTTACACAGAAAGGTTGATCTTCTGATCCTTATGACCGACGGTTTTCCGGGTCTTATATGTTTACTCGCCAGCTATGGATACTTATATGTTGTGAAATTTTTTAGGGCAAACACTTGATCGATAAATCACAATTAAAGTAAAAGGAATAACATATTATGATGCATCTTATGATATTACTATAATATGAGATGATGAATATGATCTGGAATCATGTTGTTTTGCTAAGTTATATTAACCTGAACTATGTTCTAGAATTATGATATTTTGCTAAGTTATGATAAACCGAATTACATGTTTGGTTTATATGTTGTGTTTTACACTTGTATATGGTCATGTTTTGACTGATATTTGAAAATGTAAGGTAATACTGATTATAGTATTGTGAACCCTTACCAAAAAGGCCCTTCGAGCTGTTGGGCCCTCCGCGAGGGGTCGAGTTGGCCGGGGATGTTCACTTAGGGTGAATATGTGTGTGTGTGTGTAGAGTCGCCACTTAATTTATTTTGTTAAAGGGGAAAAATTAAGAAAGAACCCTAGTGACTCCGTTTTGTGATTAACCTATTTCTAGGTCAATCGCCCCAATGGATGAATGGCACGAGTCTTCGAACCCGAGGTGGATTCGGAGGTTATGTCATGCATTCATCTAAATGATTCTTCTCCTAAATATATGTAATGCAGGAATGAAGAGATTTGAAAGAATCATGGGTGGACCTGCTATTTGGGGTTAGATCGCGAATATCCTACATACTCTCATTTAAATGAGAAATCAAGGTAAATGTAGTTCAAAATTGCCTATTTAAAGGCGTGATGAAAGGGGATGGATGCATGTATGCATGCTATGAGTGTGTAGATGTGAATTTAGGCCTTTTGGCCGAAAAAGGAGTTCATCAACGTGCATGGTCGAAAATAGAGTTTATCGACTTCCGTGGTCGAATTATGTGCAATTTAGGCCTAGTGGCCGAAAAAGGAGTTTATCGACGTCCGTGTCGAAATGTACAAAATTTAGGCCTAGTGGCTGAAAAAGGAGTTTAACGACGTCCGTTGTCGAAATATTTGAAATTTATTCCTAGTGGCCAAAAAAGGAGTTTATCGACGTCCGTGGTCGAAATGTGAGTTTAGGCCTTGTGGCCGAAAAAGGAGTTTACCGACGTCCGTGGTCGAAATGTGTGAAATTTAGGCCTAGTGGTCGAAAAAGGAGTTTAACGACATCTGCGGTCGAAAAGGGAGTTTATCGACTTCCATGGTCGAATTATGTGCAATTAAGGCCTAGTGGCCGAAAAAGAAGTTTATCAACGTCCGTAGTCGAAAAGTGTGATTTTTGGCATTTCCGCTGGGGAACGTTAATTTTTAGGCCTTTTGGCCAAAATATATGTTTTGGTATGTTTCCACTGGGGGGAAAAAAGGGTTTATTAGGCCATAGGGACAAAAATGTGATTTTTAGGGTGGCGCTATGGCCAAAAGTTTGATTTTGGGTGGCGCTGCGGCCAAAAGATTGATTTTGGGTGGCGTGTGGCAAAAAAATTGGTTTTAGATGGCGTTGCGGCCGAAAGATTGATTTTTTAGGCCTTTAGGCCAAAAAGGTGTGTATGCTTATGCAAAATGTCATGTATGCATGATTTGAGAAGGGGTAGAAGAGAAGTAAATTAAAAAGATTGAGTTCAGAGTCGTACCTGTGGCAATTGGCGTCCGCTTCGTAGCTTCAGTTTGATTTGGACTTATTTTATTATGTGATTATATGAATGAATGCAAGTTATCATAACAATGCAATGTAAAAAGCAGTAAAGAATTGCCTGGAGATGAAGAATCACCGAAGGCAAAAAGGGAGAAGAGAGCGATTGTCAACACAGCTCAAGGTGTGAGGAAAAAGTGAGTTTGAGGGGGTATTTATAGGTGAGAATTCAACCAAAAGTCAACTGAGGGCGGCTAGGGGCGCCCTCACAGGGCGACCTGGGGGCGCCCTGCCTCAGCAACTAGTGTATTTTTCGTTCTAGAGCCTTTTCGGGACGTTCCGGGACTCTTATGGCTTTTCTGAGGGCATTTATGTAACTCTTGTAAAATCCCAGACATTTCTAATACCATGAAGGCATACTTCCGGCATTGTTTTCCGGTGTCGCTCGGTTAGGCTCGACTGTTTGCAGTCTGTAGAACTCAGTTTTTCGGACCTTAAAATTCGAGTATTCACAAGTTTCCCCCATCGGGCGACATAAATGTGATTTATAGGGCTTAGTGGTGTTCTGAATCGCGAATTTTGAGGTCGGTGTCTACACGCGCGGTTAAGACTCGCGTTTTGGAATTTTTTGCCTATAAATAGAGGGGAAGCTTTCATTTTCACTCATCTCTCCCAAAGCTCTCCTTCTCTCTCTAAACTTCTCTCAAATCCTATCTCTTATAAAGATTTTTCTCAAACTCTTTCTTTTCTCTCATGGGAATTGTGACACCCCAGACAAAAATCATACGTCATTTTGACGTCATTACATGCATTTTGTGCATTTTTAATTAAAATGGATTATAGTTTGATATGATATATGACATGAACATGGATTATATGATTTGAAAATGATAATATATGAATTAGAGATGTTAAACAAGACATGTTTTAAGTTCGTTTACTGTCGAAAGACATAAATGGAGCCAATTAGGGTTGGCTCGCATGACCGAAAAATATTGGAAATGCGCAATATTTTAAAGTAAATGATTTTGATATGATATTATATGTTTACATACATGATTTAAAGAGTTTTGAGACCAAGATTTTACGACGACATCATACGGTTTCGGCTCGGTTTAGGGCACTGATCAAACCGCAACAAATTTTCGGATTCCGATTTTTGCAAAACTTCATACACGTGTTATACTATGTATTTTGACACCTAAAATGATTTTTAAGCTGGTGCTGGACTTGGTTTTGTGGCTAGAATTGGTCAAAATAAGAAAGAAAGAAAGAAAGTGAAAAAAAAAGAATGCTTACAGATGAAGTTAAGTGAAAAGAGGAAATGTGATTTTTAGGCAAATTTTGTAGTAGCTGCTGTCATTAGAGTTGTGTGCTAGAGTATTGTGATTGAAATGAAGAGGTGGCTTTGGCTGGAAAGAGGGAAAGAGGAAAGAGAAATGTGAAGTGAGAAAAGAAAGAGAGAAAGAAAAAGAAAAGAAAGAAAGAAAGAGTTGAGCAAAAACCTTCAATTCTTTGTGTTGATTATGTTTCTGGGTTGTGTATGTGTTAATTAGAAGTAACAAAGAGTGAAGATAGAGGATGGTTTGTGAGGGAGTAGAGAAAAATGAAATTTTGGGTAAAAATTCTGGGTTTTGACAGTTTCAGGATACCTACTTTGAGCCTCCATAACTTTCAATCTGTTGTGCATGGGAGATTTTGGCTTCGATGAAGTTGTAGAGGGCATGTAGGAGAAGAGTTTGGTAGTCTTAGATCGCCGGAAGGTTGCCAGAGGTAGTCCTACCAATCCTGAAGTTGGGAAAAAAATAGGTGAAATCTGGGTTGAGTGAAAAATAGTGTGAGGAGCCAACTTTGAGCGTTTATATCTTTCAATCTAGAGGGATTTTGGGAATTTGGCTCTGATGGTTAGCTAGAGGGTGTGTAGGGAAAGAGAACGGTGCTCGTAGCTTGTCGGAAGGTTGCCGGAGGTGGACGTACGGTCGCTTGGAAGTTGGCTTGAGAGACTGAGTTTTGGGCTGGAACAAGAGTTGGCTGAAGGTCAAGGACGATCAAAACACACGATCCCTCTGCGTTTTGACCCAGAGAAGCGCGGTCAAAACGCGTGAGTTGGCTGCGTTTTGGCCAATTTACCCCCGACCAAAACAACGTGAAGCCCTGCGTTTTGGGCCATTTTACGCGCCCAGCACCTATTTTTGGTAAAAATCACATTTTAGCCCCTAAAGTTTTTGCCGCATTACATTTTAGTCCTTTTGAGCAATTTTGCAAATATTTTGAATTACAGATTGGCCCCTGAACTTTTAAATGTTTATATTTTTGACCCAGAGACTTTTATAAATTATATTTTGACCCTTATAGCCTAATTTCGATGTCCTGAACTCGTTTTTTACGTCAGAAATTAATTTTAAGGTCGTTTTAAGCCTGAAATTAGAGATTTAAATGTTTTATTAGAGATTTGTGTTTATGAATTTCTTTTAAAGTATTAAAGAGTTTATTTAATGTTTATAAATGGTTTTAATAATTATAATTGTAATTAATTATAATTATTATACGTTAAATAAAGATTTTCAATTATTTTTAAATTGACATTAAATGATTTTAAAGCAGAGATTTTCAGAGATTGAGTTTTAGGGTTTTGCAAATTTCACCAGAGAAAACCTACGGGTTTTTACAGAGAGGCCTACGGGTCTATATGATATAGAAAGACCTACGGGTCCTATATGCTGCAGAGTGATCTTCGGATCTTACAGATTGATCTTCGGCTCTTACAGAGAGAGGTTTGACCGACAGCATTCCGGGTCTTCCTCATTTACTGGATCCAGTTAGAGAACCGTTGAGGTGAAATTCCCGAGGCAACACTTAGTCAATAAATCACAACTAAAGAACAGAGAAAACATGACATATAGTGTTGTATGCATACAGAGATGATTTTATGTGATAAATATGATTTGAATTCATTGCTTAATGATATGCTTTGAATAAATTGCCTTATATGCTCATATTGTTTAAATGTGGTTTATACTTGCTGAGTATGCGACTCACCAAATCACAATATATGTTTCAGGTCAGCAGTCCGAGTGAAGTACTGACGCTTCACTCGTTTATGCACAGGTCGGTTCAGCTGAAGCCTAGGCCTCTCTCCTCTCACAGTTCATTTGTGCATGTTGCATATAGTTTTTGTTATGCTTTGTGATGTAAGCATAATATGTTTTGGCATGTAAATATATGGTGCTATGATATTATAGCCTTTTGGATAAATAGTTGGTTGTATCCATGTTTTGATATATGTAAAGTATGCTATGTTTATATATGCTTATAGTGCAGAGAAAGACCAGATTAACCTGAATTAAGGTAAAAGAGAAAAGATGTCACATGCTATTATATGTATAATATGTGAATGTTATATATGTTAAAGAGTTTAAAACAGAGATAGCAACATGTTATGGTTGTCATAAAAAAATGGCATGTTTTATGACATAAGAGTACAGTAAGAGGTGTTACAGGAATTTCTTTTAAGTTCTTGTTTTCTATCATGGAGATTTCTTTCTTGTTGGCTTTTATTGTATTGATTTCTCTTGCATTTGATCCAGGAATAAGCTTCGGAAGCTAACCCCTTAGGTATGGGAAGCATAGGAAAGAAGTCATCCCAATAAATTGAAGCTTCGTAGAGCCACTATGCGTACTTCTTTTTGCATCCTAGGTCCACAAAAGCTTCTTCACAGAGGATGTAAAGTAAGGAACCCTACTTCTTGCTTGGTTTTTTGCTGAAAATGGGTTCCATTATCAGTGATAATTTCAAAGGGTGTCCCATACCGACATAAGATATTAGTACGGACGAATTATGCTGCCTTTCTGGCATTTAAGACTGAGTAAGAGACCGCTTCAACCCATTTTGTGAAGTAATCCATGGCTACTAGAATGAATTGATGGCCATTTGAGGCCTTTGGGTGAATTTTTCCGATCACATCAATTCCTCATGTGGCGAAGGGTCATGTTGAAGCGATAGATTCAGAGTAACAGGAGGTTGTCTTTGTATCTTGGCAAAAATTTGGCATTCGTGACACTTTTGCGCATGTTTTACGTAGTCTGTATTCATGATCAACCAGTAATAGCCCAAATTCATGATTTTTCCTAACCAATGCCATTCCATGCATGTGTGGACTAGATTCCCCACCACGTACAAATTCCATGATTAATTCGGCTTTTGCCTCGTCTACACACCTTAAGTGCACGTGGTTCCAAGTTCTTTTATAAAGTACATTTCCAATGAGGAGATAACTTGTTGCTAACTGCCTTAAGGTCCTTTGGTCGGTTTTGGATGAGCCTTCCAGGTATTTCTCATTTTTGAGGTAATTCCAAATATCCCAGTACCATGGCTTGTCGTCTACCATGTGCATTATGGATGCTGGTTGTTCTTGGAGCTGAAATGTCAATGGTACGATGATTTTTCCTTCCCCAACATCCATCATTGAGGCCAAGGTGGCTAAGGCATCAGCAAATTGATTCTTGTTCCTCGATGAGTAATCGAAGGTTAGAACATCAAATTGTTGAGCTAATTCATCTAAGCGTTGCAGGTTGGGGACTAGACGCTCTTCTTTTATCTTCCATTTTCTCAAGGCTTGGGAGACTATTAGTTTGGAATCACCAGGGCTGCTTTTAATCCTTTTATGCAGGCTTCATATTCTACTTCATTGTTTATACAATCGAAGCTTAATTTGACTACAACCGGGATGTATTTACCATAAGGAGTTTTCAATACTACTCCAATCCCATTACCATGATGGTTAGAAGCTCTATCAAAGTACATTTCCTAAGGGGCATTTTCCATATTCAAGAGATCTTCATCAGGGAATTCTATCTCTTGCATTTGATCTGTGATGGGCAATTCGGCCAACCGATCTGCTATGGCTTCATCCTTGATTGCTTTTCTTTGGACAAACTTTAAATCAAAGGCTGCAAGCACTGACACCCACTTGGCTATTTTACTATCCAAAAGGGGCCTTTTCATAAGGAATTTCAAGGGACTCGATTCTGCAATGACGTAAAAGGTGTAAGATGAAAGGTAGTGCTGCAATTTTGTGCAAGCCCAAGCTAAGGCCAAACACAACTTTGCAATCCGGTTATACTTAAGCTCATATTCAAGCATCCTTTTGCTGAGGTAATAGATGGAATTTTCTATTTTAGAGTCTTCTGCCTGTTGGGCTAGTAAAACTCCCAAAGCTTCATTGGTCACTGATAGATAAATGAGCAATGGCTTTCCCAACCTAAGAGGCTGTAGAACTAGTGGAGTTAGCAAGTATTGCTTAACCTTTTCCAAGGCTTTCTGACAATCTTCTTTCCACTCTCGGGAAGCTCCTTTCTTAAGAGTTTGAAGATTGAGCCGCAAGTGTCGGCCAATTGAGATATGAATCGGCTAATGTACTATAATCTCCCCACAAAACCCCAGATTTCTTTTCGGTTCTCGGAGGTGGAATTTCCAATATTGCTTTTGACTTAGAGGGATCAATCTCAATACCTCTTCGGCTAATCAAGTGACCCAGGAATACACCAGAACTTGCACCACAGAGACACTTAGCTGGGTTGAGCTTCAAATTATAGTTTTGAATTCTAAGGAAGAATTTCTCAAGTTCATGAACATGGCTTTCGGCTAACTTTGACTTTATGACCATGTCATCCACGTACACTTCTACTTCTTTGTGAATCATGTCATGGAAAATGGTGGTAGCCATTCTTTGGTAGGTTGCCCCAGTATTCTTTAGTCCAATAGGCATGACCCTATAGCAGTAGGTGCCCCATTCTATGATAAAGGATGTTTTCTCTTTGTCAGGTAGATGCATCATTCTCTGGTTGTACCTACAGCCAAATCAGTCAATAAGACTGTCTCATGTCCGGCCATTCGGTCAACTAGCAGGTCAATATGTGGTAAAGGGAAGTCATCCTTAGGACAAGCTTTGTTTAAGTCCCGATAATCCACACACATCCTTACTTTACCATCCTTCTTCGGAACTGGCACAATGTTGGCTAACTAAGTAGTTTGAGCAATGGGCTCTGTGAACTTATTATCTAACTGTTTGGTTACTTCTTCCTTAATTTTTAAGGACCATTCTGGCTTCATTCTTCCCACCTTCTGTTTAACCGGCTTTGCCCCTAGGAAAGTTGGAATCTTATGTACTGCAATGGCTGGATCTAAACCCGTAACGTCGCTCGGCTTCCACATGAAACAGTCGCCGAACTTCTTGAGGTACCCAGCAATTTGATTTTTGTATGTACAATCACATGCAATGTATGTAAATTCATTTTCTTTGCCAATTATTATTTGTTCTTTTATTTCTTTTATTTCTAGTTTTTCTTTATTTTTGCCAGAATGTACTTGGGAAGATTGACAGACAAGGTAATAAAAAATTTAAGTATTATTATTGAAAGGGAGGAAATTATTCTCAACAGTTACATCAGACTCGAGACTTGGATTGAATGACTCAAGAGACTTTGGATCAAATTCAGGAAGACTAAGTTCTGACTCAAATTGTACAAGGGTACTGGACTTGGATTGACACTGGGTTGGACAATAGGTTGTTCCTTTTCAGTATACCGATTGGCCAAAGGTTCTTGAGCTGAATTGATCAAATAGACCGAATTTGAGAGTTCTTCAGAATTTGAGATCACTGCAACTTCATCAAAGAGACTAAGTTGCATAAAGCCTTCTATTTGTTGGACCAGTGGGTCTTCTTTTTCTTTTCTTAAGCACATCGGCAAAAATTCCTATTCCTGGTAGCATTTTTCGGGCTTTAGGGCAGTAGAAAGGCTCTTGGAAACCACAATAAGGAATGATATTCCTGGCTTAACAAAATAGCCATTATGGGTTCAAAAGTAGGGACGCATTGTGATGTCCCTTTTACGTGAACCAAGGGCTTTTTGAGGTCTAAGGTCCATCTCCATAGGTCCTCTTCTGTTGGCTCATGTCCTAAACCAAAAGTACCATTAGCAACCAGACTTTCCCAAGCTGGCACTAAGGGTGGTATTTTACCAGACTTAGTCATAGTCATCCCAAGCAAGTAGGACATCTTTAGCATCAATCTTACTATACAATAGATTTGTAGTGTCCCAAAGTCAAAGAGAACATAAGGACTTGACACCCTGCCTTCTATGCATTGGATGGGGTCATACTGAAATCCAGAAAGGGTTATGCTTGAGTTTTCAAGATTAACCTCAAGGAGAGATTGGTCCTTGGTGTTTCTGAATTGGCTATAATTGTCCCCTTGGATCGTTATAATTTTATCCATGCAAGGGAACTTGACCTTTTGGTGTAATGAGGAGAGTATAGCCCTGGCTTGGTGTATTAAAGGCCTTCCAAGGAGGAGATTAAAACTTGTAGGGACATCAATAACTTGAAAAGGGATTTCTATCTTGGATGGCTCAATGATGACAGATAGAGTGACAACCCCTAAAATTTCTCTTCGGGTGCTATCATATCCCTTTACTATTTGATCGAAAGATGTGAAGTCAGAAACCTCCAGACCCAAACAACTTGCTACTCTCAAAGGGCATACATTTAAGGCTGACCCATTATCAACGAGCAACATGGCTACAGTTTTATCTCTGGAGGTCTTCATCTGAGAACCCAATGTTTTGTGTTTTGGAAGCCTGGGTTAAAGTAGTCACTAATGTTTCAGGGCGTACTTCAACCGATGTTTGGAGCTGGCTTAGCACCTTGCAAAGAGCTTGGCGATGAGGGAAAGATGAGGCTAAAAGTTCCCAAGGGTTCCTCCCCTCGGTTGGTTCGGGACTTTATCCAGAACAATGGCTTCATATTGTCTTCCACTTTGGGTGATGGCATCAACCTCTTCAAAAAGGTCATTCACGTCCAAGACGTATATGTTATTCATCTCTAGAAAAAGCTTGAAAGGATCAAACTATTCCTCTTGAGTGGTTGTAGCGTTTATCCCATAGTTGGGCAAAGGATTTGTATTGATGTTAGGTTTTATCCTGGGTATAATTGACCCATTGTCTACCAAGTCTTGGATTCGTCTTTTCAGGGTCCAACAGGCTTCAGTCTTATGCCCATTTCATTGGTGGTACTCACAATATTCATTGCTTTTGTAATTGATAGGTAATGGATTAGGTGGTGGCCTTGCCTCTAATGGTTTGAGGTATCCGGCTTGTACTGCTTCTTGGAAGACTAAAGTGATTGGCATTCCGAGATCAGTGTAATTTGTCTTGGCTGATTATTGCTCAAGTTCAAAGGGTTGGTTGGAATAATACTGGCCATTTCATTCACTTTACTTGGTTCAGTAGGGCTTGGTTTCTTATATCTAGAGGCAATTGAGTCATCTTTGAGTTGACCCAATTGGATAAGGTCTTCTACCTTGGTTGCAGTTGCAATGAGCGACTGAAAGGTAGGTAGGTATTGTGTTTGTAATTGTGATTGGTAAACTGGGAGTAGGTTTTTGATGATTATGTTGACCTGTTCCTATTTTGAAGGTCGGTTAATCATTTAGGCATCCTTTGCCCTCCATCTCGTAAAGAACGAAGAAAAAGGTTCATTGTTTTTCTGTTTGGTGGTTTCTAGTTCCCTTCGGGTTACATCCACCTCGATGTTGTAGCTATATTGGGTGTTAAAGGCATTACAAATGTCTTTTTAAGTTTTGATTTTTGATCTATCCAGGCTTACAAACCATCTAAGGGCAGCACCAGTTAGGGATTGTTGGAAAAGTTGGGCTAAGAGCTCAGTACTTCATCCAAAAGGGTTTAAAGCTCCCACATACATCTTCAGGTGAGTCTTAGGGCAAGAGGTTCCATCGAATTTTTCCATGTTAGGCATTTCGAACTTGGTGGGCAATCGGGCATCAGGAAACAAAGACAAGAAGTCAATGTCCACTAGTTCTTTATGGGTTTTAAGGGTAATGATGGACCTTTCTAGGGCCTCAAGTTTCTCTTTCATCTTTTGAGATTCTGACTCAGTAGTCTTAGAGGGTTGGTCCTCCAGGTTAATGACAGGGGTATTAGCAGGTTCCTTTCTGGAAGCTGAGGCTCCTTTTGCCCCAACTCCTAATTCGGACAAGAGGGAAACTTTCTGATTAGTTAGGGCTTCAGCTATCCTAGCTTCCATCCTGACTTCCATTTGGGCATTGATCTCATCAGCTTGTTCTCTCAATAGGGCTTTGGTGTCATCTAGGGAGGCCATTGGAGAAGGTATATGACCTGTTGGTGGTGATTCTGAAGTAGGTGATGGCACTTGTTGGGTAAGTACCTGTATGGATAAAGGGAAAAGGATTAGGTTTTTAGGGTAAGACAAGGTATAAGTTAGGGTATAGGATAGACTCTTTGTCGAATTATAGCATTTGTCCAATGATTCATTTATTCTCATTCCCTTCCTTTATTCTTTCCTTCCTTTTTTTTCTATTTTCTCTCTTTTTTTTATTCCCCCCTATTTATAGGTGGTATGAATGCATGAATGCATACATCTGTCATGCCATAATTCATTTTAATGTCATGGGATGAATGCAATAATCTAGTCTAGGGTATCCCAAGGGGAAGGTTCTAATTTACATGATAAAACTGAGTGGCTAATAGGGACCCTCGTGCACCTAGAGTAAGGATATACCTAGTCACATGTGAAACAACGAGTTTCGTGTGGGTCCAGCAGTACGACTTACTCTTGGGCCACCCCTAAAAGGATTAGAAGTGGTTTTCAGTACCCAGGTGGGACGTTTTAGCTGTCCGTGGACGATCACTAAGGAGGCTTGCCCATCTAACGCTACTTGTTATCCCGACTCAAGAAGTTTTAAAGAGAGAGAAGAAATTCATTTGAAGTTCATTTTTTATGCTTCAAAATAATAAATCGTGCACATCGGATGCAAATGGAATTCATTTTATTTACTTTTTTTTTCCCAAGTCTTCTTCAAGGCTCCTTCAGGAATGGGTACTTGTTCCTGCAAAACAATGTTAAAAGAGAAGAATGCAATAGAGATGAATGCAATGGTAACCCACACTTAACTTTAGTTAAGTATTCCCCAGCAGAGTCGCCAGATTGTGAACCCTTATCGAAAAGGCCCTTCGAGCCGCCGGGCCTGCCCGTGAGGGGTCGGGTTTGCCGGGGATGTTCACTCGGGGGTGAATGTGTGTGTATGTGTAGAGTCGCCACTTAATTTATTTTGTTAAAGGGGAAAAAATTAAGGAAGAATCCTTGGTGACTCCGTTTTGCGATTAACCTATTTCTAGGTCAATCTCCCTAATGGATGAATGGCATGAGTCTTCGAACCCGAGGTGGATTCGGAGGTTATGTCATGCATTCATCTAAATGATTTTTCTCCTAAATGTATGTAATGCAGGAATGAAGAAATTTGAAAGGATCATGGGTGGACCTACTATTCGGGGTAAGATCCTGAATATGCCTACATACTCTCGTTTGAATGAGAGATCAAGGTCAATGTAGTTCGAACTTGCCTATTTAAAGGCGTAATGAAGGGGAATGGATACATGTATGCATGCTATGAGTGTATGGATGTGAATTTAGGTCTTTTGGCCGAAAAAGGAGTTTATCGATATCCGTGGTCGAAAAGAAAGTTTATCGACTTTCGTGGTCGAATTATGTGCAATTTAGGCCTAGTGGCCGAAAAAGGAGTTTATCGATGTCCGTGGTCGAAATGTGTGAAATTTAGGCCTAGTGACTGAAAAAGAAGTTTAACGACATCCGTGTTCGACAAGTTTGAACTTTAGGCCTAGTGGCCGAAAAACGAGTTTATCGACGTATGTGGTCAAAATGTGTGAAATATAGGCATTGTGGCCGAAAAAAGGAGTTTATCGACGTCCATGGTCGAAATGTGTGAGATTTAGGCCTAGTGGCCGAAAAAGGAATTTAATGACATCCGCGGTCGAAAAGGGAGTTTATCGACTTCCTTGGTCGAATTTTGTGCAATTTAGGCCTAGTGGCCGAAAAAGGAGTTTATCGACGTCTGTGGTCGAAAAGTGTGATTTTTGGCATTTCCTGTAACACCCCTAACCTGAAGCATACGTCATTTCGACGTCATTCTCCGCATTTCATGCATTTTCATTTAAGTGTATCCGAAAATAACGTGTTATATGACATCAATATGAAATAATTTGAATGAGAAGTAATTTTAAATGAAATAAAAGAGTTAATTAATAGAGTTTTTAAGTTCAGTTGCCGTCGAAAGGCGAAAACGGCACCGATTAGGGTTTTCGGTTCGCGCGATCGAAAATGTCGAAAACGCGCTTTATTTTAAGGAAAATGAATTTATATATTTTCATTTGTGATTTAAAGGATTTTGGAATCAAAAATTTATAGCGGCATTGTTCGGTTTCGGTTCCGCGAATTATTGGGGTTTCGGTTCGGTTTAGGGCGCCGACCGAACCGCGGAAAAATTTCCGGTCTCCGATTTTTACGAAAATTTATACACATGTCCTATGATTTATTTTAATGCCGGAAACAAAATTTCAGCTGAATTCGAATTTGTTTGATTGGTTAAATATAAATTTAGTGAGTTTAAGGAAGTGAAGAAAAGAAATGTTGTTTAATTTGGTTAAGTGAAAGTTAAACATATTAGTTATTTTTTTGAGATATTTTGAGTGAATAGAGTATGGAGAGGAGTGTGTGGTCTGGAGACATTTAGGTTGAAAGGCTGGAGTGAGCAAAGAGAAAAAAGCTTCGACCAAAAATCTAAAAGTCTTCGTTCTTCAGTTTTAGAGTTTCGTTTGAGTTTCTGGATTGAGGAATTGTGAGCGTTAGGGAATAGAATATCAAATTTGAGAGATTGGGAATTGAGGGTTCTGAATTCAAATTGGGGATTTTCGTTCTAGGGTTTCCAAATTGGGGATTCTTAGGAATTGAGTGAAATTATATAAATTAGCATTAGGAAATTGATGTAATTGATGTAAAAAACACCGGATGTAAAGATTATTGGAATTCAATAAAGGATTTAAAGCTTCGAAGAGGTATTTTATTCTGTTTTCAATTCCCGTTTACAATTTTAGTTTGATTTCCTTTCTGCTTTGAATGATAATGCTGTGAGTAGGAGCTA
>CANUEY010127235.1:0-18864 GCA_948099555.1 Croton setiger
TATATATATATATATATATATATATATATATATATATATATATATATATATATATATAATAAACAATAAATTCTTTATTTATTTAAAACCAAGTTAGACTACATGTCAGAATTTTATTTGTTACTTTAAATATGTCCTCAAAGACATTTTGGTATATCCTTCAAAATTTCAAATGTTCATCAAGTGTCTTTGTTCATAGATTATACAATGTATGAAGAACAAAATGTTGCCCATTCTTATTTAGGTGGTGTGATTGTCTTTCGAAATTGTATATAATTAACATTTGCATCCCAATCAGAAACCATATATATTATCTATATATATCCCACTCAATTAACATTATCTCGAAAGTCTAAAATAGTTATAATCTTCTTTTTGTTTAATTAATATGAATGATAAAGACTTTAACTGTAATAACGAAACTCATACCTATACATCATATAACATGCCTTTTTTTATCATAAAGCATAAACATAATAACATACTATGCCAAACATAATAGTTTACAAACCATAGTTTACATACCACATTAAGTTTTACACAACTATTTACTGTTAGCCAAAATTAACCATACCATAAGTAATTTGCATGCCAAAACATAATATTATACATTACAAGACATTTAAAAGTCCAAAATCTATATGCCATTATACATATGATACAGTATGAGGGAGAAAGACCTACGCTTCAGTTGAACCAAACTGTGCATATGCTAGTGAAGTACTACACTTCACTCAAGTTACAGACCTGAAACATAAATTGTCATTTTTATGAGTCGCATACTCAGCAAGTGTAAAATAAAACAATTAAAGACAAAACATAAATCATTTTACCATAACAACAACAAAAACTGCACAATTCATATTCTTATATTAATCGTCAAATCATAACAAATACACAAATGGAAATGGCATGTAGTTCCATTTAGTTTTATTGTGATCCATCAAGTCAAGTATTGCCTCACGAATTTCATATAACATAAAATAAATGGCTAGCAAGTAAAATAGACCTGAATGATTTATAGGTCGTTCATATTCATATATTGATCTGTAGATCCATCTGTAACATATAGTGATCTGAAGATCCATTTGTAACATATATTGACCCGAAGATCCATCCGTCAATTCATATAGAAACCCATAGGTCTCAATTGTGAAATTTGCAAATACTAGCCAAGATGGTCACAACTACCATAATAAAGTCCTATATGATTGCACTTGTATGACACATATACATTTATCATAATATTTCATATAATCCAATGATCGGGCTTCAGTATCGGTCCAAACAGTATATATATCAAAAAGCAATCCTCAATAAGTCAATTGGTTGGATTTCAGTACCGACTCAATGACCCAATCACAAAATATTCAATATCCAATAATTAGAATGATCAGGCTTCAATACCGATCAAATTAGTTCAATAATCACATAAAAACAAATAAGTCAATTGATCGGACTTCAGTACCGATCCAAACAGTTCAATAATCATATATTATTAATATCACATGAATAAACTGACCGGGTTTCAGTACCAGTCCAAACAGTTCAATTTCAATAATATTCATCATTTCACAAATATCTCAATTCACAAACAAAACTAGTAAGTTTACACTTACCTCAAAGCTATGAGTTAGGTCGGATCTCGGGTTGTTTACCTTGTCCTCCTCTAACACTCGATGCTCTTATATTATAAAGCATAGCAAATATTTAAATTATGATATAAACAATTCATCTGTGATATGATGCATGATTAAATATTTATCTCTTTTAATTAATTTAATTCCATTACAAAATAATATTATTTTCTTTGAATTTAACTCAAATCACATATTTTATATATTAAAAACACTTAAAAATACCATTTAAATAAATTCTCAAACTTAATTTATCAAATATTATTCATATTTAACAATACCTATTATTATCAAACTTAATTTATTAGCCAATTAGTCAAAATAACAAAAATAATTCAATTTAAACCAGAAAGGACTCAATTGAATAGTTTTCCAAAGTTTTTAGGGCTTAATTGAAGTCTTGAAACAAGTTCTGATGTCAAAATATAGTTTTTAGAACTTAATTTGGGCGGAGGGACTAAATTGCAAACATTTTAAACTTTTCAGGGGCATAATTGAAATGTGGCAGTAAGTTTAAGGGCCAAAATGTAATTTTCTAAATTCAGAATGACTTATTTGAAAATGCACCAAAACTTCAGGGGTCAAAATGTAATTTGTTAGGAATTAAATCTGGCAGGACTAAATTGGAAACAATTAAAAATTTGCTACAAGGACTAAATTGCAATAAATTATAAACTTTAGGGGTCAAAATGTAATTTTACCAAATTCAAGTAGACAGGAGGAAATTTTCATCAAAACGCAGCATGTGCTGTCGTTTCCGTTTTGATCTTCTTCTTCCTCAGACCAGAAAACTGCCCTGTAACTCTGTTTCTAAACCCAACTTTCAGACGATTTTCCAGCCGTTTCTTGCCACCAATCTCTTCCCAGGAACACCCTTAAGCTATCCCAAAACTCCAAAGTTAACCATGCAAGCTAGAATTCTTCTTTTTCTCTTTTCCTACACACTGCTCTGTTTCTGGAACTCTACTATTTTCTTTGTTTTTATGGCTTTCTCTTCCATTTCTTTCCCTTTTACTCTATTCCTAATCACCTCTAGACTATAAGGAAGCTAAGGATAGATTTGGTTTCCAGGTTCTTTCTCTTTTCTTTCTGTTTCTTTCTTTTCTGTTTTTTCTTCGAAGCTACTGTGTTTCCTCACTTTTTCACCCCTTCACATCTTCATTCAGGCCCTTCTGTCATGCTTCAAAATCCGCAGCAAGCTTCCTTTCCATCTCCTACTTCATTTTCGCTTAAATAATCCAAAATATCTAAAAACCTACCTTTTTCTTTTTTCTTCCTTTTCCCCTTTTTATTTTCTATCCAAATCCATTTCATTTAACTCATTTTATTTCATTTTTAAGCTTAAAATAATAAGTAAAAAAATGTTTAAGTTTTGGTGAAATTGGGTCCGAAAAATATTTGCGGCTTAGTCGGCATCCGAAACTGGCTTTGGAAACTCGGCGATGCCTGCGGAACCGAAATTTTATGATGTCGTGTAGTTTTAGGGTTTCAAAACAAATAACATTCATTTAATATCCAAAACATCAAATGCCAAAAACATTTCTTTTAAATTATTCACGTTACCGACGTTTTATCGGTCACAACAGTAAAAACCCTAAACATGCTTCGTTTACGTCGACCGACTGTAAACAAGCCTAAAAACTTAACTTATTCTCATTCTTTACTTATTTCCAAAACATATTCATATCTTTAATTTCTAAACAAATAAGAAACTTCTATTTAAAATGATGTTTATGCGATAAAAAATATGAAAATGCATGTTATACTTAAAATGATATCATGTATGATGCTGGATTTGGTTAGGGATGTTACATTAACATAATTGACAACCAAACCTTTTATATATAACAAAAAATAAATATATTGACTAAAAAATAAAATTTTAAAAATATATAGATGGATTTATAAATTTCATGAAACAATGAGAACTAAATTATGATTACTATGAAAAATATGAATTTATTTTTTAAGGATTGTAGCAAAATAATAGTTGAAAAAGTTGTATTTATTTATTTATTTTAATTTATGATACCAATAATTCAAGAAAATTAAATTTCTATATATATGAACGTGAAAAGTATTTTTCTATCTAAAAAAATAAATTTATAAAAGAAATTATATTTTACAATAAATAAATAAATTTTATTTATACTTATTATTAATTTTCTACCATTCTTTCAAGCAAATCAAATTTCTAAAAATATGGAAATCATGAAAAGATAAATTTGTAACAGAAAATATATATTAAAATAAATAAATAACTTTTAATTCTACTTATAATTAATTTTGTAAAAATTCTTTCAAGAGAAGTGTTAGAATATAATGAGTATCGTACTTTCCTTAAAAAAAATCAACTGTACTAACTTTTCCTTTTTTAAAAATCTATTGCATAAACTACGCAACTAATATTTATAATTAATTTACTTTTTTTAAAGCTCCATCCTTATTATTTTTTCATTTCTTATTTATTTAATTGAATTTTATATTCGAAATTTTCTTTGGAGCGTGCTTATTGTGTCAAGTGATATGCTTAAAGTTTAGCCTATTTATTAGAAAGAGTTGCAAAACTTTATATTAGAGCATAGATTTAAATTTGATGATATTATGAGTCTCATTAAACATCTACAACGTACCATATAGTGTATTAAATTACTGTCAAGTGGAGTAAACTAAAGATATTTAAAATTCATCAAATACAGTAAATATATATTTTAGTTTTTATTTTATTTCTAATAAATAAAATATGGCTGTTTTGAAAAAATAATAAATAATAATAAAGCAGCTCAAAATTGAAAAAGCAAATCGGGTTCAAACCGTTTTTGTACGGTCCTAATAGCAATATTGTTTTTCATTATAATTTTCCGCTATCGGATTGGAAAAATATCACGGATGAGAAGGGAAATCTTATTTATGGGCAAAGGGTAGAGTGAATAGTGTTAGTGTAGAGACAAATTGTAGGTCTCGTGTTCAATCATTTTCACTCCGGAGCCCAAACCCCACAAATAAGTTCAAACTAATCAATGAGCGTAGGCCGTCCATTTGTCACAATTCTACGTATAACTCAACTCAAAAGTCAGTATATCACACGTGTCACCGGCGAATCAAAGTCCAATTTCAAATTGCCGACTTTTAAACATTTCTACTTACTCACCACCACCTCTCTATACGCATACACCATAACCATAGTTTTTGTTAAGCTATGTAAATGTAATGGATGATTGTGGATAGTGCATGTAATAATGCTATTGTGCTTTAAAATTTGTCATAATATAATAAATTTTTTGCACAACATTTCATACTTCTCTTGTTTGAACATGAGTTTAAACCAAACTTCTAAAACATGACTAATGTATTGATTTTAATGAAATTTAATTACATATTCATTCCTCACATTTCATTTGAGTTATATGGAGAGCACTGTATTATTGGTGGAAAAGACTAGAAAGTTAAAATCCAAGACTATTGACTACCTTTTGGTAAAAAAGACTATAAAGTACTATTGTTATGGAAATATCCGCAGTTAGTGGTTCCAATGATAGGAGATGATAGGGGTTTAGTGTATTTAGACTATTTTACCAATTTTGTCCCTATTGTGAAGATGAAGACCTCTTTGTATATTTATGAAAATTAGGTATCTAAGTAAATATTAATATATAATTTAAGGACTTGAAAAAAATAGTTTTTCTAATCAATTTAATAAACAAAGTATGAAATAAATAGTTATGATGGTTTTATTGAAAAAACTTATAGACTCTCAAGTAAAACTAACTCTTCAAAAACTAATTGATATTAAAAAAAGTGCATATCCCACCTTATATATTATAGTGTATGTAATGTCCACGACATACGACTGTGGCCTCTGCTCCCTTTAGTAATTGAACTCACAATCTTTGTCTTTGATATCACTTTTAGCATCTCAAGCGTTATAAACTTTCCTAAATTCGATTTCTTGTTAGGAGAATTACATGTCCTAACCTTATAGTGTATACAACATACAATATAATATTCGATATTGTGATCACTGTCATGACACAATTTTATGCCCGCATGATCAACAAAACTATCCCAAAATACTTTGAGAGTATTGTTAAGTATATATATATATATATTATATTAACTACAATTTTGTCCTTGAATTGATTAACTTTTTTATAATGACAAAATTAACTTTTTGGTAAATGATACCTTTAAACTTGTCAAATCTTGCCAATTTCATTCTTTGTACTATTTTTTATTTTTACTTTATTTAATTTTAATTTCTTAGTGATTAATAATATTGAATTTCGAACTTAATCCATTAGACTTAAGGACAAAGGTTTTACTACATCTAATAAATTAGTTTAGTAAAATTTATATTTGAAAAGAATATGAAATATCGTTAATAAATCAAAATTGAAAATAAACAGTGGCAAGACTAAATTGGTATATTTGCAAAATTTAAGGTTTTATTTGTAAAAAAAAAAAATGGTTTTGTGGTTCTTGGAACATGTTTGCCAAGTTCGCGGACTAAAGTGAGCATATTAAGTCCATTTTTTTCTTTTTGTCTTTTTTGTAAAGAGCATTAGGTCTATTAACTATGGAGATTAAGAGTTTACAATTGTATGCGAAAAGGTCAATTATAGTAGGCAATAGAAGTGTTTATACTTATAAATACATGAAAATAATAGCAAAGTGGAGGGACCATTCCAATTATTGTTTCAAACAAAATTGTGCCAAAATTTTGATCCTAAGCAAAAAACAAGGTTGTTGATTTTTCATTAGGATTAATGCTTTCACAAAAAAAGAAGACAGAAATAAAGTGGAAAATAATATGAAGAATTGAAGACGTACAAAAACGTATCATTCAAGTTTACTTCCTAACATATGAATAGGTCTATACGATTAGTTGACTAAATAAGTAAAACAAAATTACTCAAACTTTGGAAAACGAAATTCCAATAAAAAAAAAAAAATTCAATGCGAAAGATAATGAAGAAAAAAAATACATAATACTATTGCATACAATTTTATTTTTTTAATCAATTTTATTGTTCATTTGTGTTGCAATATCTCAAGATTATCTTCAAATAAGATATTTTAATTATTTACTAATGAAATTTTTAATTTCATTTTTTTTTTAAAAATCATTTTAAATTTAGAAAAGACCAAATCCTTTTTTTCCCCGATAATCAATTCAATTAGTACTTGCCAAATAAAAAGGAAAAAAGAATAAAGAACTTTAAACCTTGTTCTTTAACAAACTAAACCAGCCATATCATACATATATAGTTAACATTCCAATTGGGATATCCAAAATTACCTAATCATGAAAAAGACAAATACATTACTATTATTTTTGAAACATATTGAAAATTAATGAACTCGTTTACTGCTAGTTACTGGACCACTCCTTCTTCCATAAATCTAAATATTAATTATATTCCAGTAAATCAAACTAAATTTGGAATAACAATTTCAAATAGAATTAGGCACATATACAGAGTGATATAGATCAATCAATAAGCATATATAACATTGTTTGACAATAATATTTTGTTTCTTTTATTGAAGTCAAGCCATAAGGAATAGGATAATGCCCATAAGTTTGAGTGCCGACCCTTCCTAAAATGGAGAAACTAAGATAATATGGGCAGCATTTCAGTTTTAGAGTTCAAATTTCTAAGTTTAGAGGAGAGAGTTCACATATGGGCAGCATTTCATTTCTAGTTCTAGACTTCAAATATTATATTATATTATAATTATTAGTTATGGGAGTAAAAATTCAAATCATGTCATTGGAACTCGAATTTTTTTAATTAGTTGCTTGCTTTCTTGACAAGAAACAATGAATCAAAACCGATTAATTGATTGTTGAAAATGATAATTAATAATTGTTGGTATACAAACAATTATTAACAAGGAGTGTATATAAAGTAGTAAGGCAGTCAATCTATAATTCTGGACTTGGCATAATTTGATTTGCACAAGTTTGTTATTTTCCGTTAAGCAAGCATTTAAGCTATCTTAATTAATTCATTTCTTTTATGTTGCTTAATTTTTCATTTATCAGATTTTGAATAACAATAAATTATTTATAAATGAAAATGCTTATATTTTTATTGTAAAAAATGCATAAAGATAAAATATAAAAACAACCAAATTTTATAATTATAGATGAATAAGGTAAAAATGAAACTGAAAAATCTATTTATTCTATTTTAACTTATGTTTTCAGATTATTATTACGTTAAACTTTGGTGTGTGTGAGAATAAATACTCTTAGGAATAACAAAAAAGAACTTGATTTGTTGGTAGTCACAAGTGCATTCTCCTTTATTTTAAAATTTATTTACTTTGCGTATTATCTCTAACGAAATTTATGTTTGCTTAGATTAGATTTTGTATATTAGCTCCTAATTTTTTGAGTTTACTATTCGATGGAGTTAATTAGTTTTCCGGTAAGGATAATAATTTAACAAATAAATTAGGAAAAGAAAAAAAAAATTATACTAATTATAGTAAATATTATTTCTAGATAGATAATCTCAAAAAAAAAAAATAATAGCCTGTGTGAAAGGAATTTTAGATAGAGTTGTTGAGTTTTAGAAAGAGTATTCTAAAACTAGATGAGAGAAAAACAGTGAAGATAATTTTTAGATGTTTTTGAGAAACACTTTGAAAACCACTATTTTTTGTGTAGTCTCTTTGTGATAGTAGAAGAAATATTCGAATTTTTTTCCATGGGCATAACTCAAAATATCGAGTGAACCATATAAATCTTGTGTCACGTAATTTTTATTATTTTGCTATTTTTATTATAGTCTCTTAATTTTATTAGGAGAACTTTAACAATTCGAAATTAAATATCGTGTGATGATAATTGTTAAAAGAAAACTAATATTTGATTAATGATTATAAATTGTCATTGACATGTGATTAAATTGCTTAATTTTTTATATGTGAATTTAATTTTCCAAAATTATATAATAATGTGAATTTGTATAGTATTGCTATTAATATATTCTCTTTCCAATTAATGTAAAAAATATTTTTCTACAATTGTTAAAATTGAACAAGTATATAACATTTTATGAATTAAGTATAAGTGTAATTTTTTGCTTGTGATTGATTTCACTTGTTGATGTAATTTTCAAGTTATTTGTAGTCAACAACCATTTTTTATATGTTTGGTAAACATTTTGGTCATATTCAACAAAAAGAAAAAAAAAAATAGTGGTTTAAGTGGCTTGGGACTATTTTTGGCATCAATTAGCTCTTTTATATTAGTTATTTATATTGCGATGTAAAATAATTTCTTAAAAACTTGTTGAAGCAACTGCTAAAAATATTTTATAAGTCATAAATTATGAAATGTACTTAGTACATGCAACATTTATAAAATTCCTTAAAAATATTATTTCTTTCTTTCTATACAAACATTATCCTAATATTAGAAACTTATTTTTTAAATTATTATTTTCTTCATTAGGAAAATGGTTTTAAATTTAAAATTTAATTTATTAGCTTAAAACAAAATAGTTTTTGTAATATTTTTTGCATAATTTAAAATAATTATAAATGCACATTTATGCCTTAAGGGCCATTTGATTAATAGAATTAAATTCGTAGAAAAGTATGTGCATAAAAGTTGATTAATTGCGTTTTATGAGTGTATACAAATTATAAATAAGTAAAATTAGTAGGTTTTTTTTTTAATTTTTTTCTCCAGAAATTCAACCTTTTTATATGTTTTGAAATGAAAAAGTTATCTTTTTGCTACATGAAAAAGTAGCTACCTCTTTTACATCTTCAAAAATTTAACTTTTTAATTTTCTTAGTGACAATTAGCGTACTAAACATCCTAAAAACCATGATAGAGAAATTTTGAAAATTAAAAATCTAAATTGACAAAAGAAAATAAGTATTATTGATGTCTTCTTGTTCATAATCCATATCTATAAGATGGGCTTACCCCATTTTGACCTTGTAAGGGCAACTCTAGCTTTGTTTCATATTAATTAGATGTAGAACATCATGATCATCCACATATCACGAGAACTCAATGTTTAGCCTTTTCTCCCCCACTATTTTAAATGCTCTAACGTTGCTGGAAAATTAGTTTGTCAACAGTTAATTGCCCTGAAGAAACATTGTATCAACAGAAATTAAAAATGATGTAAACTATTTTTTTCTTTTAGTAAATAAATGTGGATAATATATAATCACTTTTTCTATACATTTACATATAATCGTTGAATCGAAATGAATGCTTGTGATGAAGTTAATTAATATATTTAACTTCATTTTTAAAAAAAAAAATAAAATTAAAACTATAACTTACCAAACTCGAAGCTAGTTTTCAATAACTACATAAAAACAAAAGCAAAACTAACTTCAACAAGTCTTCATTTCTCAAATTTTATTCCATAAATGAACTTAGTCAGGTCATTAATTTTTTTTTACTTTTTTATAATTTATATCACGGGCTACTTTATATTATTATTATTTACAGTAACGGCTTCAAATTTAAACTTGAGAATCTTATTTATTTATATAAATATTTGGTCAACTTTCATTATTAACACAACAGTTTATCTGTAAATCATTTCGTTCACTGCAATCAACCAAATGTGAAAATTTTTTTTACATGAACAGAATTGGATAAATATAGACTGAAAATTTAGAGCAATATATATAGAGAGAGCATTGATGATTGGTAGTATTATAAAGGAAACTATATAATATTGAAGAAAAAGGGAAAAAATAGGGTTAAATAATATAGAGGCGTTTTGTTTTCGGTGGCACCTCCACGATGCTAATAATGAATGCCACACGGTATTGTGAAGTACAGAGAGAAAGAGAAATA
Source organism: Croton setiger (assembly GCA_948099555.1). NCBI lineage: Eukaryota > Viridiplantae > Streptophyta > Magnoliopsida > Malpighiales > Euphorbiaceae > Croton > Croton setiger. The sequence goes on from CANUEY010127235.1 coordinate 10,483, forward strand.
GATAGCTGACTTTTTGCAAGAAAGGAGTAAATGCATTTTGACTCATTTGAAACAAATCCTTTCTTTTTACCCCTCTGTGTGTGCTTGGTCAGCGTAAACGTTTCCCTCTTCTCTATTTATATACATATAATCCCAATCACACCCTAACCTAACAAACTCAACCCTCCAAATTCGACGCTAGCTTGTCTTTTTTTTTTCTCTCCTCACTTCTCTTAACAAATTCGTAATGGGAAGACCACCTTGCTGTGATAAAATTGGTGTCAAAAAAGGCCCTTGGACCCCTGAAGAAGATATCATCTTAGTTTCTTACATTCAAGAACATGGTCCTGGGAATTGGAGATCAGTTCCTACTAATACAGGTACTCTTTTTTTTTTTTTTGTATTTATTAGCCTTTTCTTTTTTCGGTTCTTGCTTTGTTGGAGGTTGGTTGATCTTTAATTTTGCGTATTTATTGTTTTCTGCAAACTTCTGTACTGTTGCCATCAACTTGGGCTTTTCTTCTTTTTCTTTTCTTTTTTTTTTTTGGCTTTTCAATGCCCTAAGTTAGATTATTTCATAAACTTACTTACTTACCATCAGATCATCTGATATGGATGATAAATAATTTAGGGTTTCCGATCTGTTGTGGGTTTTTTCAGGTTTGCTTAGATGCAGTAAAAGCTGCCGGCTCCGGTGGACTAATTATCTCCGGCCGGGTATTAAGCGGGGTAACTTTACTGATCATGAAGAGAAAATGATTATACATCTTCAAGCTCTTCTTGGAAACAGGTAATGGACTAAAACCATTTATTTAGAAGAAAGTAAAAGTGCTGTTTTAACTAATTTTTGTGCAAATATTTATGGGTTTGATGCAGATGGGCAGCCATAGCATCTTATCTTCCACAAAGAACAGATAATGACATAAAAAATTATTGGAATACCCATTTGAAAAAGAAGCTGAAAAAGCTTCAAAATCATGAAGGAGGAGAATTCTCATCTTCTTCTACACACCAGCAGCAGCCAAAGGGACAGTGGGAAAGAAGGCTTCAAACCGATATTCGTTTAGCAAAGCAAGCTCTTTGCGAAGCTTTATCTCTTGACAAATCTTCCTCTTTCTCTTCTTCTCTTGAATCTAAGCCTTCTTCTTTTCTTACTGCTACTTCGGCTAATACTACCGCCTCTACTGCTGCTGCTGCTACTACTACTTATGCTTCTAGCGCTGAAAATATTGCAAAATTGCTTGAAAACTGGATGAAAAAATCTCCTAAATCTGCTCAAACAAGTTCTGATGACACCACCACCACCACTGATCAAAACGCTGCCAGAAAGGCAGCTAATTCGAGTTCCAGCACAGAAGAAACGATTACAACACCGAATCATCATCAGGGTTTTGACTCACTTTTCAGTTTCAACTCATCTAACTCGTCGGATGGATCTCAATCGATGGATGAGAATGCGAATTTGACGCCGGAAACCAGCTTCATTCAAGATGAAAGCAAGCCAATTAACATGGAGATCAGTACTAATGTTGATAATAATAATAATAATGAAGTTCCTCTTTCAATGATTGAGAAATGGCTATTTGATGAAGGTGTTGTTGCTCAAGGCCATGAGGAACTAATTAGTATGTCATTAGTGGATAGTGCGATTGGGTTGTTTTGAACTAAAACAACTTATTAATCAATTAAGACTTAAACTAGGTTTTTCTTTTCCTTTTGGTGTTTTGAGTGTAGCTAGGGCTTCTAGAGGACTTTTGTTTCTAGAGTAACTAAGCATAAAACTCCTGTTATGAGACACCTTCTTTAGGGGAGGAAACAAAAAAGTGTAAATTAGAAAGTACATATCTACATGAATATGTTATTATGTACTGGACACTACTATTTTATATATTAATATAAATACCATTACATATATCTCTCTATAAACCTAATTCTTTTTAGAATTTAAGTGAAATTTATACTTATGATTTCTGTTAGGATTTAGAGAAATTATTCATTCTACCACACTTTCAACTTTCAATTAAAAAAAAAAAATTAGCACTTTGACTTTGATATTTAAAAATGTAATACTTCTGTGTCAATTTATATTTGTGTTTTTTTTATTTTGTAATTATTTAAAAAAACTTATAAAAAGTAAAATTGCAAACAATAAGGTTGAAATTAGAATTGCTTCATTCTTGTTGAGTTGTTCAACATTCATTTCCGATCGCCTCCATTCATCGTTGGAATGGACCAGCCGAAGTCATCGGTCACCATCTCAGGCCATGGCAAGGTTGACCAGCACCATACCTCTGGAAAATGGCGGCAGAAAGTTTAAGTTTTAATCGAAGCTAAAAATGGATTTTGTAGACTCAAAAACTTTACAACAATTGATTTCTTGTGATTCCAACGATGGATTTTCGATTTGAGGCTATCAGACGAAAGCCCAACCGACAAGTAACATTTTGGTATCCATCTTGCCACCGTTCTTTGCCTAGAAAAAAGTCACATTTCACTATCGACAGACTTTTTTTTGCATTTTTCAACAATATATGATGTAGTCGAAGAAGTAAGGTCATATTTGAAATTTACAAGTCGAGAGCTTTCTAATGACATGTCATTTGTCCAATTCCATGACTGTTGCAATTTTTCAGTGACCTGCTGCAGCTAGGGTTTCTAGACGAAGAAAATAAAGATGGCTTAGCTTTCTGTTACGTTTTATTGAATTATATTAAAGTGTACTAAATTGTATTAAAATTTATTGAATTGTATTGACATTTATTAAATTTTATTGAAACTTACTGAATTATATTGAAACTTACTGAATTTTTTTTGAAGTTTACTGAATTGTTTTGAAGTTACTGTATTGTACTGAAGCATTCTATATTTATTGAAACTTTCTAAAATTGAATTCTATTGAAATTTATTGAATTGTATTGAAAATTACTGAATTATATTAACATTTATTGAATTGCAGTAATTATTGATTTTTATTGATTTATATTTATTCTATTCATTTTCAATGATTTTTATTCATTATACTGATTTATATTGATTTAAACTGATTTTTATTCATTATACTTATTTCTATTGATTTTTATTAATTTACACTATTTTTTATTCATTATACTGATTTTTATTGATTGCTATTGATTTGAACTAGTTTTTATTCATTGCACTAATTTGTACTAAAATCTATTCTACACTATTCATGCTAATGATTAATGATTTGCATTAAGTTCTACTAATCTATATTGATTTCTAATTATTTGTACTGATTTTTATTGATTTGAACTAATTTCTATTTATTGTATTGATTTGTACTAATCTCTACTGATTTCTATTCATGTCAATGGTTCGTATTGATTTCCATTAATTCATATTGATTTACAATGATTTGTATTGATTTTTATTCATTCTACTGAGTTAGATTGATTTTTACTGATTCTATTAAATGTATGTTATCGGCGGAGACTTATTTTTGTTATCGATTTGTATTTGATTGACAAAAATAATTTTGGCTATAACTTTTGCTACAGGTGTTAGAACGACTATTATGAGCAATTTTTGAAAAGTTTGTTCAGAGATCTACAGGAGTTATTGGGCTTCGTCTCTATAACACCCCGTCGTGATTCCTAAAAACATCATTGAAGCTTTTAAAATTCATTTTGAAAATTTTTTCCTATGTTTTTAAGTGTTCTTGAACTTTTTCTTTTTTACTAAATATTATTAATTGTTAATGACAATAATTCTTATTGAATCTTATTTACTCATTCTTATTGAAACCTATTGAAATTTAGCAAGTTCTCACCTTCATCTTCACCAATATTATAAAACTCTAGCAGTCACTCTCACCTAACTGCCAGTTGACCGAAAATCATCCACCGAAAAACGGTTAGGAGTCGTTTGACACCGAATCGGGGTCATAGGGTCGTTGGAAGGCAGCGAAATCATCATCAGAAAAATTTGCAGAAAATGGAGTTTTATCATCGACCGGACTTTGACCGATGCATGCGGCAGCTAGGGTTGCTCATTTTACTTATCCCGCTACGTACCCGAGTCAACTAGATCCGTGCGGAGCAAGTTTTATTCGATCCGAAGTGTGAGAGGAGCGGATTTGCTGCAGGTTTGGGTCGGGAGTGGGTTTGGCCATCCTCGACCCGAAACCCGCCCTGCCTAAGGGCATATTAGTAATTATGGCAGTTAAGTTAAAAAAACCCTAACCTAATCTCTCGTCCATCACAATCTGCCTCCATTTCTTTTTCAATTTTCACCTGACACTTCAAAGACCACACATGTCTTCTCTACCTTCGCTGAACCCGCAAACGACCGACCTCCGCCATTCTCTCCGTCTCCTTTCTGCCTTAGCCGTCACGCCCACCGTCTGGTGACTTGGCTCTCCACTGGTAATTACTACTTTTCTTTTTATTTTTGAATTGGAATTAAGGCAGCGAACCGGTTTAGGTTCTTTCAAATCAAGTTTTGATTTTATATTTCTCTACTTAATTTGCAATGGGTTTCTTTAATTTTCCTATTTTACTTTATTAGGTAGACCTAATTTCAAAGCTCTTGTATATTTGATGGTTGATGGAATTGATTTATTTGAAGAATTGAAATGGCTGCTGGATCTCGATTGGCTATTTTCAGTTTGCATTCTTTTTATTGCTTTTCTATTTTGGTTTTTAATTATGTATATGCAAATCTAAAATTTTACTTTTAATTTTCTACACTGTTGAATATTTCTTTCTTTCTTTCTTAATCATCTACTTTCTGAAATCCAATGGTTCGTCATGCTTGTTGCTTAGCATACTATTGTTATAGTTTTCTCAAGATAAAATTATAGATGCTTATATTGTTGGCTAAAATTCTTTTTTGTTGTTTCCGTTTTTGGAGAAAAAAATATAGCTGATTATTTCTTTTGAAAGAATTTTCGAGTTGTACCATTTGTTAATGCAACTACAGCAATTGATTTGTTTTTATGTCTTGTGATTATTTGTTAGTAATGAACTTAAAAAAATACTTTTTTTTTTATTTTTTATTTTTTATTTTTGAAAAACCCAAGAAAACCCAAAAATATGCATTCTACCCGCGATCCGCAAACCTGAACTTGTAGCGGGGCTGTTTATGTTTATAAACAGCAGGTCGGGGACGGGTTTCAACCCTACCGGCGACTATCCAGACCTGATGGCGGCTATCTTAATAGCACTGGACTCGACCGCATGTCAACCTCACACCAGTGAGATGCATATCGGTGGTGGTGGCCGGAGGCGGCGATGCTAGAGGTTCGAAGCGCTTGTTGGAAAAGCTGATTAGGAGCTGTCCAATTTTCTTTTATTTTTCTTATTTTTTATTAGACAGGGAAAATTTTGAGATTTTTAGTCTTCTTTTTCCAAATGTGGTATTTTACTCATTTTGAAATTTTAGTATGTAAATAATTGTCCCGTTTAAATATCAACCAAATTCTCTTAAAAAAAAAGAATATAGAGTACTCAAATCCTTCTTTTCAATCAGGAAATGGGAAATATTTGTTGGGATTACTAATTTGGTTATTTATGATACCTACCAATTGTTAGATGAAGGCGTTTACCACAAAAGTTGTAAGTGTTAATCGTGAGCAACTCTTTCGGCTTAATAGCATCAATCTGAGGGTTATATTTTGATTGAGACTCAACTTAAGTAAACCTCAGCCATAGGATAATTGCTACTATTGCTATTATCTTAGCCAACAACTTGATGAGGTCATTTTCTTTGTTCAAATTGATGTGTTTCTTAAGTTTTGGAGGCAATAAAAGATCAGTGATGATAGAATTGTCGGCAAGGAAGCAAGATTAGCTTTGAATTATTATTACTTGGATTGTATTTAATAAAATTCATGTATTTGTAATTTCCAATCAAAACCACCGCTTAGAGTCGACAACTAAACTAACTACTCCTACCCTCATACTGTCCTACAGACTGATACTTTATCTACCCGCTTAAGGCTTATTTATTGTTTCGCAAAAGCCTTAAGCCGAGAATCCAAGAAGGTTGTGCAACTGCCAATCACGAAGGCCTTGTCTCTTAGACATTTTGCTTATTCTTATCTAGTGCTTTTCAGATTTCCAATTTGGTTGCTTGTGTTAGATTGTAAACATGTTTTAAAATCATTGCCTAAGATTGACGCTAAATGGTTTTAGAGACAAACCAATATTGAAGCTCATAAACTTACTAGAGCTACAATTTATTTTTCAAAACTCCATTTGTGAGATTCTTTGCCTCTTATATTGTGATTTATATTTGAATTCTAATCAAATCTACATTTCTGTATTAAGTTATATGTACTATTTCCAAAACGGATACAATAATTTTTATACGAAGTTAAGTTATATGTACTATTCTTTCCGTCCCCGAATAAGTATCTCAATTTTTATTGTTTTATTCCTAAATTTTAATAAAATTGGATGGTGATTTTCCTTTTATACCATTAAAATATTAATAAATAACGAATTTTAAAAGTTGGACAAATATTTAAGTGAAAAGTATATTAGTCATTCAATAAATAAATTTTATATTTTCAATATAATAACTATTATTTCTTAAAAGTTGTGAAAATAAAAATTGAAATACTTATTTCAAGAGGGAGGGAGGAAGTATATATATTGAAATAAATAAAATTTAAGTCAAATAGTTATGTTAGGAGAACAAGTCAAAACTCATGTCAATTAAAGCAATAAAAGATATAGAATTGTCAAAGCCAACTTGGAGAAAGGGAAATGCATTACTAATGCCCAATTCATAATTCAACACACTAACTCACTTACATATCCTGCATTAAAAAAAAAAAAAAAGATCACTTACATATTTTCCATATTTCCTTATGTTTTTTGGATTAATAATCTTATATTTAGTCGACTTCCATTTATACTAATTAAAAGTTAAAAATTACTATTTAGTCGAATTCCATTTATGTTTAACTATTTAAGGGTATAACGGGGATTAGCCATGATAGATACACAACTCTTTAAGTCCACATAGTTGTAGAAAAAGGCTCTGTCACAGTTTGAAAAACATAAAACAGAAAAATTAAATACCTGCAACTATGACTATGAGCTTCTAGAATAGGCAAAAGCCCGTAGCCGTGAGTTGCTTACAATTTTTATAAAAAAATTCAACTGATCATATGGATATTCATGTTTGGATTGGTCCCCAATTATATTCTTCCTATTGTATCCATACAGAATTGAAAGGTGATTATCATTTCAATTTTCATTTCTAAAAATTTAAACATATATATTATTATATTCCTTGCCTTCCATTAATTTTGTTATTTTTAATAATTTTAAAAAACTTTTTCTTTTCTATCTAATTATAAAAAAGGTAATAGTTTTATTTTTTTTATAATAATTTTATGAATTTTAAATGGAAGAGAGAGAGAGGGTAATTTTAGTACCAAACCCTACCTTAGTTTACCTATATTTAGGTAAAGCAAAAGGCAAAATCACATGATTCTTGAAGGTGTATTTTTGACAAAATATTTCACCTTTACATGATTAATACTAGTAGTAATTCTTATAAGTACAACTAGTACAATAATAATAATAATAATAATAATAATAATAATAATAATAATAATAATAATAATAATAATAATAATAATAATAATAATTTGGTTGATATTATGATTTTGTCAAAATTACTAGATTTTTGGACAAAATAAGTCCAGATAGTTTAGGTAATATTACTCACAAATTGAACATAATAGCTAAATAGTTAGACAGAGTAAGGTTAAAAGAGTCTGTTCATAAAAGGTAAGTGAGTAAAAATCATAATATATGAGGAAATTAAGAGGGAGGCAAAAGAAGAAAACAATTGCGTTGGGAAGGTATAAACTGGGTGTAGTCTTAAATGAAGCAATGTGAAGAGATTGACTTTTGGCAGAGTTAGAGTATAGTATTAATTAATCTGTAAGGTCATTAACATATAAACATCATCGTTAATATCTTCACGACATGGCTGCCCAAAAACACTCTCTCATTTATTTCATATATAAAAATTCCAACACACTTGCGTCACCTTCTCTAACCATAAATTTACTCTAAACCTTTTTTTTTTTTTTTTTATTTAGCTCAAGTGTTAAATTAATTACAGAATTTTTATACGTAAATGTTTGAAAATATATTTTTTTTAAAAGAATACATCATTTTGACGTCATTACATGCATTTTGTGCATTTTTATTTAAAATGCATTATAGTTTGATATGATATATGGCATTAACATGAATTATATGATTAGAAAATGATAATATATGAATTAGAGATGTTAAACAAGAGATGTTTTTAAGTTCGTTCACCGTCGAAAGACATAAACGGAGCCAATTAGAGTTTTTGGCTCGCGCGATCGAAAAATATCGGAAACGCGCAATATTTTAAAGTAAATGATTTTGA
>CANUEY010127250.1:0-11781 GCA_948099555.1 Croton setiger
GCATATAGGTTACATATATTTAATTAGTTTTTATCTCTTTATGTTTGCATAGTGCCTATATAAAGGCACTTTTGTTTTCATTTGAATTATGACTCAAGTTAATAAATGTTAAACATCTTGTTATTTTAATTTGAGTTGTCAGTTAGAATGTATATATAGTTATGAATAGAAGAAGTAGGGTCAGTTTTTTCTCATCTTGTAATTTCTTTTCTGTTTGAATCTTCATACTATCTAAAAGTTGATTCTCTTCAATTTTGTAGTTTGCAAGAATTCTTTAGTCATTGTACATCATTGTTCTTTCCTTACTCATGTTAATGAGAATGCCAATCTTCAATTTTAATAATTACCAACATAAAAATTACCTTTGGTTTGGAAAACTTTGTGCACTTATTTGTCTCTAAGTTTTGTACCTGTTCTAAACAAAAGTAACCAACATACGACAAATTTAATCTAAAATTCAATCTAGAAACATTCATAATTTAGTATGTTTCAGAAAAATGGTTCATTTCAGAGTATACTCCCACAAATCTATAACCATTTTGCATTTTCTAATGTAAACAAATATAAAACTACTTACGAACTTAATTAACATATATTAATTAGTATTTTTCTTTTTGTCCTTCCAGTTACGAACAAAGAGTGTTGAAAATACACATAGTAAGGGTATGTAATTTGTAACTCAATATTTTAACTAAATTAATTCTTTCTTAAAAAATGAAAAGATAAAAATGTACTTATATTTATGGACGGGGAATTCTGGATAATAATAACACAAAGTTGAGGGTCATGACATGGTTTTGACTTCTAAAATACAAGAGAATCTAGAATCCATATTTTATTAATTATCTGTTTTTGATTCCATAAAGAGAGATAATGTTCGTAAGTACTGGCCAGATAGAATCTTCACATATAGGCATAATAATGTATTTTATATATAATTCTCTACATGATACAAGCATACAAGTTTCCTCATATGAATCTTTTATATCAACTTTTGTTTTTTTTTTTCCTTGATTTCTTTTCTAAACATCTAATGAAGTAAGAAAAGGAACCCATTCAATACACAAAAGTAATGAATGTCCTTGAATAAGAACACCAATAATAAAATACTACAATAACAACCATTTTTCTTATAATTATTCCAGAAATGCAACCAAGTTCAAACTCTTTCCTAGACATGGGTAGGTGTAGAATTGGGAGGCGTTGGGGCAGAAGCAACCCGCTTGCCACGCTCCGACCGGCTATTTTCGGCAAACTTAAGACTTTGTTGATGCAAACCCTTTTGCTTCTCTTCTTCATTCCACTCAGAAGCATAATAGGATTCTTCAGAAGATTTTACTGTGTCTTTTGAAGCAGGAAAAAACATTCCACCCCACTGGGGGAAATAGACTAATGTAACAGGAAGTGTACAGCACATAATCATCACACCCATTAAAGAAAGACCAGTTGATGTTGAAAATTTTGAAGTTGAAAAAAATATAAGTTGTGTTAAACCGGAGCCGAAATTACCACCAGCGCCTGTAAGTCCTGAAATAATACCCAAAGACCGTCTAGAAATGAAAGGTATAACACCGAAAGTAGCCCCGCAAGCGGCTTGAGCTCCTACGGAGAAAAGAATCATTGCTAATACAGCAATTGGTAACGAGTTTGCTTTTCCAAGCCATACACAAAAGGCTCCTCCTAGTGTTTGAAGAATCCATAGAACCCATAACCTTCCTCTCATGCCGAAGTATCTTGCTGCTAAATCCGAAGCATATCCTCCGAAAGGACGAGCAATTAAATTAGCCATGCCAAATGTTGCTGCAATTATCCCAGCTGTGTGCAACTTTAGATCAAACCTGATGGCATAGAAGAAGATTGATTATTAATCTTTTTTCTTAATAATTTCAAGGGATGAGCTAGCATATGAAGTTCTTATATAAAAATGTGTGTTTCTAATTATATGATGTTTTGTATATAGAGATATTTGTAATTTATTAATAATAATAAATTGCACATGTCTTTATAGAAAACAAAAAACGTATATTTATATAAAAATGTTCTTATATTAGAGAAATTCTAATTCCAAATTGCCGAGCAATTATAATTTCAAAGCTTGAATTAATATAAAAGTTTTTTATATAAAAACGAGTGTTTTGACTGATATATGGTGTTTTGTAATTTATTAATGATAGACCACACATATCTCCATATAAAAATACTGTCTTGTTTTTATGTAAAAATGTTTTTATATTAAACATACCCTAATTCCAAATTGCCTAGCAATTAAATAAGTCTACCTGTCATAGAAGTACTCAGCAATAACATTATCAGTGGAAAGCTCTACACCCATGGAGTAACCATATAGAAGAACAAAGATCCAAGTCCTATAGTTTGTAACAGCATACCATAAAACCTGAAAAACAAATCAAAACTAAAATCAAGTTTTGCAAATAAGAAAAGCTATAAGCTAAACAAAATGAAAAAATTGAAAAATTCATTATTATTATTACCTTAGAGAACTTATCTTTAGCAACAGTACCCTTCTTTTGTAAAGCACCAAGATTTCCATCAGGCAAATCTTGGCCTAAAGTCAGCACTAAAATACCCATAATAACATGAAGACAACCCGGAACAAAAAAAGCAATCCTCCAAGCAGTAAAAGGAGTAGAACCAATTCTATTAATCAAATCATAAACTAAAGGCATTATTAACTGAGTAGCTCCACCACCCATATTTCCCCAACCGGCCGCAGTTCCGTTAACAAGTCCGATGATCTTACTATTAAACATAGTACTCATCCAATATTGGCAAGAGACAAAAGTTGCAAGAGAAAATCCAATCATAAACCTAACAGCTATATACCCACCAGCATCAGACACAAAAGACATGCAAAAAACAGTAGGTGCTGATAACATAATAAGAAAAGCACAACCATATCTTGGCCCTAATAGGTCACAAATTGCACCCATTGCTAGCCTAGAGAATATACTGCCGGAAACCGAAGCGACACCGGCATTTCCGATGTCGCTTTTGGTAAGGTTAAGATTGTCCCGAATTATGGGAACAAGAGGGGCAGCAGCAAAAGTTGATACGAAACAAGTGAAAAATGAAATCCATGAAAGGTGAAAAGTTCTCATATGTGGATTAGCAAATGAGAAAAGTTTGAAAACTTTTGCTTTGTGTTCGGAGTCTACTGGTAAGGCAAATTTCGCTGTTGTGTCTGTCGGAACTATTGGAGAGGCTACTGAAAATGCAAATGTTTGTTCTCTTCCCGTTACTCCATGCATGGAGCTACCAGGAGATCCTTCAATATCCGACATTTTTTGTTTTCTTCGAAGGAAATTTTTTGGAATTTAAAGTGTTGTTTGTTTGATTTGTGAGATGAAGAGAACAAATGCAAGCTGGTATATATAGTGTTAAGGTTGACATTTGGGGATCTGAAGTAGTTTCTTTTCAGGTTAATTTAATATGGAAGAGCCAAAAGAGATTCCATTGGTGCAAAATTTTCAAACAAATATATTCTGATAGAATCCTTTTTGCCGCATCCACTATTAGTAGGAGGGGAAGTCTCACCGTACAACCCAAAGGGTAACGTAAAGTCAACAAGTTGACTAATTCCCTAAATATAATTGATCAAATAAAAAAACTACTTATTTATATATATATATTTTTTAATTTGTCATTCAACTCTTTTAAAAATTATACTAAAAAAACTCTCTTAAAAACACACAATTTTTTTAATGTAATGTTTTTCATTCTTCACTATTTTTATTATGTAGTTTCTAATTTTTTTTTTCTGCTTCATTCTTAATTTTCCATAGCTAAGTGTTTGAATGAGTTGGTTTCTTCCTTTTTTCCCTTCTCTTTTCTTTTCTTTCTTTTCTCTTTTTTCCTCTTCTTTTCTATTTTTTCTCGTGGCTACTGTATCTCCACCCTTTTCTTACCTCTTCAACTCTCTCTGCAGACTCTAAAGATCCTATTCTAAGTCCGCATAACTTTTCTTTACACATCCTACTTCATTTTTAACTTTAAAAACATAATTATCCCTTTTAACCCTAAACTACCCTTTACTCCTTTTCCCCCCCTTTTCCCTTATTTGGTTTGCTGTCCAAAACTATTCAATTTTAACCCTCTTTTTGCATTTTTAATCATAATCGAACACACAAAATAGATACATTACTTTAATTAAATTGCTGCTGAAATAGTACTGCAACTTAGATGTGGCCACGGGCCGGTTCTGGGCCGCGGTTCGCTGGGCTACGGCCCGCCGGGCCACGGTTCAAGGTTCAATCGAACTGTAACCGGCCCGCCGAACCGGCGGTTCAGGTTAACCGGCGGTTAAATTCCAGACTAAAAAACCGGCGGTTCATGGCGGTTAACCGGCGGTTCGATTCAAAAAGACCGCCGGTTCGCTCACGGTTCACGGGCTTAAACAGTTCCGGTTCAAAAAATTTTCAAACCTGAACCGGCCCGTCCTTCGGCCGGTTCAGGTTACGGTTCAACACGGGCCGATTTTGGGGCGGTTACGGGCCGGTTCAAGGCCGGGCCAGCTGGGCCGAACCGGCCCATGGTCACCTCTACTGCAACTCTCCGAATGAATAGGTCTTTCGTGATATTTGTAGCTCATATCTCTAATGATCCATTAAATGTAGATCAAAATTTTTTCCAACATTGTTTTTAGACTTTGATAAATTAACAAAGATATATATTTAAATTGAGACTCACTTTTTACTTTATTTTAAAAAACAGACTCAATGTAGAATTAAAATGAAAAACCGAATTCCTTAAATTTTAATAGAATTTTCTGACACTGTACATATTTGTACAAAACTTGTATAATAGTTGTACAATAACTGTACAATTATACAATAGTAGTACAGTATCTGTAATAAGTTTTCATTTTCTTTATACTTGTACAAAAATAATATAATAGTTATACGTGTTTTTTTTATTTGTGACATCTTTTATTAAATAAATTAATCAAGTGTCATTTTTTATAAAATAAATTAATCAATTGTCTATTTTTCTTTCAATTTATCACTTTAGACAATTTTTTTAGACAATAAAACTCTTTTCCTAATTATTTTAATTATTGAGACTATTTTTCTAAAATCCTTAAAATATGACATGCAAATGTGACATGCATGAATTTCAAAGTTATTTACAGTACAGCATTGTAAGTTGGTATATTCTTTTCTTATCTACAAAATTTAATTATTTTTATTAATTAATTTCAGAAAAAGTATTCTAAACTTGGAAGAGACATAAAATAAGAATAAACATAAACATCTGACCAAGCTGTTGGATGCTACGTGGAAAAATTTGGAGAATCTACATACAAAGCAACTAAACAAAAGAAACAAAATAATAATAGCTGCGTCTGCTCCTTTCTTCGCCTAACCGTTTGCCATTACATTTACTTCCCTAAGAATATGGAGGAATTCAACCAAATGCAGATTATTGAAAATCGAATCAAGATATTAAACTCTCCCACCATGCCATGGTCTAGGACATTTGTCAATTGCTAGCCAAGGATGTTGTTGCACAACCTTAGCAGCTACCAATTCTCTTAAAACAAATTTATATTAGCAAATACGAATACTTTAATCTTATAGCGTATGCAGCCCACAAGTGTCCATGATATTTGACTGTGACTTGATCCATCAAGCCTACGCCACGGGATAATTGGTGCATACATACGCAAGAGTTACATTATTAAAATTGTAATTTGGTAGATGGAGTGAATTTTATTAGTTTTATATTAAAGTATAGAATGTAACCATACAATAATTAATGTAACTATACAATAATTAATGTAATCATCTAATTGATTAAATTATTGGGACTAAATGATAATATTTCCAAAAGTTTGTAGGGGGAGGGGACATTGGTATGACGACTCCAAATCAAGGGGAATCGAGATCCACGTATAGTTGAACCTATAACAACCTAACCTATAACCTTTACAGTATAAAACATACCATTTTTTTTATATTCTTATCATGTCACAAAAGAACATCTGTGCTATAAGATTCCATAAAAATCCAGCATATGAGCAACACAAACACATAGTCATTTTAACATATTAAAACTCTACATGCAATGCAATGACGACCACCATGCATATGACATGCCATACATTATTTACTATATCATTAATCCGTTGATCATAGGCCTTATTAATAGATTACAAGCCATAAGACAAAAATCTATACAATAAGATGATTCTAATAATGAAATGAGAGAGAGAGAGAGAGAGAGAGAGAGAGAGAGAGAGAGAGAGAGAGAGAGAGAGAGAGAGAGAGAGAGAGAGAGAGAGAGAGAGAGAGAGAGATCCTAAATTTCAGTTGACCGACCCGGTGGAATGATGGTGGGACTGACGCTGTCAAAGGAAACCTGGAATCATGTAAAAGCAATTTAATGAGTTGCATACTCAGTAAGTGTAAACTATACAATATGAACAAATCAATGATTCTTAATTTCAACATATTAAACCGAACCTGTCGTAGGCAAGCTTATTTCATAGGTTTCCTCTTTAACTTGCAAGCCGTAGCTGACTTAACCAACAATTCCATATTAACTAAATCATATAACAAAAGTATAATTATCTCTAACATAAGATTCCATTTATCCATTAAGTCACAGATACTGTAATCAGTATTACGTTACATTTACATACATCATCAAAATATAACTATATACAAGTGTAAACCACAACATATAAACCAAACATGTAATTCGATTTATCATAACTTAGCAAAATAACATGATTCCAGATCATATTCATCATATATAACCATATTCATATCTTAATATGCATAATGACATGTCTTTCCTTTTTCTTTAATTGTGATTTATTGACTAAGTGTTGCCTCGAAAATTTCACAGAATAAGATTCTCTGACTGAATCCAATGAACATATAAGACCCAGAAAACCGTTGGTCATAGGGATCCGAAGATCAACCTTCCGAAGATCAGTCTGTAACATATAGGACCCGTAGGCTTTTTATATCATATAGGACCCGTAGATTTCTCTGTCAAAACATATAAAAACCATAGGTTTCCTTTGTGAAATTTACAAATACTGGCTACAATAATCACAACTGCCATATTTAAGTCCTGTGGAAATGCATTTATATAATATACATTTCATATCATCATATTTTATATAATCATGTGACCGGGTTTCAGTATCGGTTAAAATAACATATATATCCAATATCATATCATATAACTCAACTAGTTGGATTTCAGTATCGACTCAGGAACAACAAATATCACAATTCATATATCAAATATCTCTAATTGACCGGGCTTCAGTACCGGTCCAAATAGTTCAATAAAATCATATAAATATCAGTTTCATATATCACAGTTGACTGGGCTTCAGTACCGGTCCAAACAGTTCAGTATAACATATATGACAATTTCACAAAGTCATTTTCAAACATATAAGTAAGTGGATTTAACACTTACCGTACTGCTGTGAGCTCAGTTGGGTCTCGGGTAATTTACCCCGCCCTGCTGGAGAACTCGATGCTTCTATAATGCATAACATAGCAACAATATTAAATTAATCAAATAAGTCATCTATATGTGCTATGATGCATGATTAAATATTTAATTCTCTGAAATAAATGAGTTTCGAATTTAATCCATATTATTTTCTATGAATTTTAACTCAATCTATAAAAATTTCTATATTTTAAAAAATCATTTAATAACATATTAAAAATAATTAAAAAACTCTATTTATCATATAATGATTATAATTAATAATAATTATAATTATTAAAAATAAAATAATAATTAAATAAGCCAAATAATAATTTAAATCTAATTCTTAATAAAAAATATTTAACAAAATATTTAATCTTTAATTTTCGGGCCTAAAACGATTTCAAAATAAATTTCTGACCTCAAAAACGGATTCAGGACGTCGAAAATTAGGTTGGGAGGGTCAAAATATAATTTATTAAAATTTTTGGGTCAAAAATATAAATAAACAGAAGTTCAGGGGCTAAAATGCAATTTTTACCAAATACAGGTGCTGGGCGCGTTATTTTCATCAAAACGTAGGGAATGGTGTCGTTTTGGGGGTGTTGTTTAATGATCAAAACGGCAGCCGCCGTTTTGATCATCTTCTTCCTCTCTTCTGCTTCTGTTTTGCCCTAATTGCTGTGACTTCCAACCAACTTCCCGACAACCGTACGTCCTTCTCCGGTGGCTTTCCGGCGACCTACGACCTCCGCTCTCTTCCTCTACACCCCCTCTATCGAACCATTGGCCTAGAATTCCTTAAAACTCTCTAGATATTAGATATAATTCCTCAAAGTTGGCTCCTCAACACCGTTTTCACAATTCTAGATTTTGCCGGGTTTTCTTCCCAACTTCCAGCAGTTCATTTGGCCACCTCCAGTGGCTTTCCGGCAAATTAAGACCACCAAACTCTTCCTCTGCACCCCATCTATCGAACCATAAGGCTGGATTTCCCCCATGCACGCTAGGTTTAAAGATATAACCTCTCAAAGTTGGCTCCACAACCCTATTTTTACCCAGAAACTGTTTTTCTCTCTCTACTGTGTTTTGCTTCTCTCTCAATTTCCAGCCATTCTCTTTTCTTCCTATCATTTCTAACCTTCTCTAACAACTTTTAGGAATCCTATAAAGGTATTAAACAGTTGGTTTTCCCCTTGATTTCTCTTTTATCTTTCCTTTCTCTCTTTTCTCTCTCTTTCTGTTTTTACCCGAAAACCAGCCCTTTCTCACCTCTTCCACCTCTTCAATTCTCTCTCCAGACACCTAACCACTTCTGGAAATAAGCCACCTCTTCAAAAATCCACCTCCTACTTCATTTTCAAACAAAATATATTACTTGTTTACTTAACCTTAAATTCCCTTTCTTTCACTTCCTTAAATTCCCTTTTTTTCACTTCTTTGTTTCTTTAATTCCAACCTTAATTCTGACCTAGCACTTGATTTCAATAAGTTTTAGGTGTCAAAATAATAATTTTAACATGTTTTTGAAGTTTCGTCAAAATCGGAAACCGAAAATTATTCGCGGTTCGGTTCGTCCCTAAACCGACTCCGAAACCTCGACAATATTTGCGGAACTGAAACCGTACGACGTCGTCATAAAACTAAGGTTCCAAAACTCTTAAAATCATATATATAATCATATCATAAAATATAAAAATTATTTGATTTACATTTTACGCGTTTCCGACATTTTTCGGTTGCGCAGGCCAAAAACTCTAATTGGCCTCGTTCTTGTCTTTCGACGGTAAACGAGCTCAAAACATAACTTGTTCAATATATTCATTTTATGCATTATCATATTCAAATCATATATTTCATAATCAAATCAATTTATATGAAATGCATATCAAATGAAAATACATGTTATACGTGAAATGATATTGAAAATGACCTAAATAAGGTTTGGGGTGTCACAGAACCTAAATGCAATTATTCAAGCTTAGATAATAACTAAATCAAATATAAATGCCACCAAATGCAAACAAATCTCTAGTTTCAAAGTTCAAATGAATGTGATATTTGGGATGCCATATGAGATGATATAAATGAATGTGAAGAACCAGGTTCTATCAATGCAAAAGCAAAAGTTTCAGGTAGGGGTGAGCATTTCGGTTAACCGAACCGAAACCGATCCGAACCGGTCGGTTTTTGGTTAACCGAAGTCCTTCAATTAGTAACCGAAACCAAATATTTTTCGGTTAACCGAAAATCGAAACCGAAAATTTTCGTATAACCGAAAATAACCGATCGGTTAACTGAAATTTTTGTAAACCTGTTGTAAAAGGACTGTAAAATCGGTTAACCGAACTGAAAACCGAACCCGAAACCGAAAACCCAAAAAAAAATTGTAAACCAGTTATAAACATACGTTTCAACCATTTTTTAATACGTTTGTCAACCAATTTTTAACCTATTTTGCAACATGTTTTCAATACAAAATTAACACTATTTCACAATAATTTACAATATAAAAAACAAGAAATTGCGTAATAGTAAAAATCCCGAAATGAACCACAGGTAAAATCATGGCAGTGGCGAAGTTAAAGCATCATCATCACTTGAACCACTTTCGACGTCATTTTCTGGAGCAATAACAGCAGGTCCAACAACTAGTTCATTAAACAAAATAAAAATAAATTAGAAATTACACACACACAATTAGAATAACATAAGAGCAAAGAAATTACCATTGACATATTTTGCAGCGGTTGAATCGTTAATGCCAAGTTGGTCCGCTTTAAATATTTATGTTTAACAGAAGTAACAATGAAAGAAATGAAAATACAATCATAATATTAAGAGAATATTAGAAAAATTAAAAAAAAATTTCGATTAAAAAGAATTACCTTCATCAAGTGTTTGCAGCTGTTCAACATAGTAATCAAGTGGCTTCAAATTATCGACACTCTTTGATCTTATCCAATCTTGTGCACAAATAAGAGCTTCCGCCATAGGGGGTGCTAATGAACTTCGAAAAGCATTGAGTACCCTTCCCCCAGTACTAAAACTGGACTCGGAAGCTACAGTAGATTTGGAGTTGCCAATACATCTCTAGCCAAGTGGGAAAGTATTGGAAGCCTACTCGAGTTAATCCTCCACCAAGCCAATATATCAAAAGAATTAGACCCTTGTATTGAGCAATTTTTTTTCCGTCAAATAAATATCCAAGTCCGTGAGCTGACTAACCGATCCGTCTTGTTCAAATTGATACTTTCAAAATTTGACAAAAGCATCTTCAATCTCAAGCTCAACATATGAGTTATTTAGGTAAAATGATGGATTACTAGATCTAAGTGTAGAAGTGGAAGTGTTTTGAACACTTGAACCAGCAGACAAAGGCCGAAATTTATTAGTATACTCTTTGAATAGCAATTCCAATTCAGCCTTCACTTCACTTAACAGTACTTTGCCTTGGTCCTCACCATATAAATCCTTTAGAGAAAATTGTAGGCACTGTAACTTATATCGAGGATCAAGGATGACCGCAATTAAGATCAATTTATTTACTTTGGCAGTGTTGACAAAACCATTTTTAGGTTTGCGATGCCGAACTAGTCGGTCTTAAAAAATTTTTATTTTATTTTTAGAGTTTATTTTTATTGTTTAAAGTTTATTTTAAAAGAGTCGCCACCCGAAAAACGGGAAAAATTTAAAAAAGGTTTTTATTTTAAAGTGACTCCGTTTTTATTTTGGATAAAACACTGATTTGAACCAGAAATTGGGTAAGAGGGTTGGGTACGTTAGCCGAAATTAAATTCCGACTAACGCCCGGTTCGAAAACCGGCCTCGTAACCAAAATTGATTTTAAAATTTAAGTCAAGTCAGATTATTTTTGAAAGGTCTAATCGATGTCCCTAACGGTGATTTTAAATGTTCGCGCGAAAAAAACAAATAATTAAAGCGATAAAAGTGCGGAAAATAAATTGCGGAAAAATAAAACCTAATTAAACTAATTACAAACCGAATTTCCTATTAAATTACATTCTACCCTTTATAATTCCCAAAAATAAATCCCATCCCAAAATTACAAAATAAAATATAAAATGGTAAAATTACAAAAAGGTCCTAAAAAATGTAAATACTTACAAATTAGTCCAAAAAGTAAAATTCATCCATTCAAATTCAAATTTAAACAAAATTAAGCACATTAATCACTCAAACAAGCAAAGCAACATAATTTTGAATAATTATGGCAAATTTCAATTTAAGCCCCAAATTTTGCAAAATTACCAAAGTACCCCTCAAATTCTTAAAAATTGC
>CANUEY010127376.1:0-15287 GCA_948099555.1 Croton setiger
GCTATGATGCATGATTTCATAATTCATCTTTGTGTTATCTCTGTTTAAAATTAATTTCATAAATTTCTAATTTAAAACTTATTTCATAATATAATTAAACATATAATAAATCTCAATTTTCCATATAATAATTATAATTAAGAATAATTATACTTATCAAAACCAAATTCATATTTAATATCAACTTATAACATATTAAAAATATTTAACCAATTCAATTTTATCATATAATAATTATAATTACTAATAATTATAATTATTAAACCCAAAACTATATTTAAAGAAACCAAATAAATCATTAAAATCAATTTCATAATTAAATTCTTTAATCAAATATTTAAATCTTGATTTTCAGCCTCAAAACTATCTCAAAATAAATTTCTGACATCAAAAACGGATTCAGGACGTCGAAATTAGGCTGAAAGGGCTAAAACATAATTTATAAAAGTCTCAGGGTAAAAAATATAAACATTTATAAGTTCAGAGGCCAAACTGTAATTAAAAATATTTGCAAAATCACCCAAAAGGACTTAATTGAAATGTGGCAGAAACTTTAGGGGTTAAAATGTGATTTACCAAAAATACAGGTGCTGGGCGCGTGTTTTAGCTCAAAACGCAGCCCTTAGTGCCGTTTTGGTTAAGTGGCTTCTGCCCAAAACGCGGCCCTTGGGTGTCGTTTTAAAGGCGTGCTTCTGGGGTCAAAACGCAAGTTCTTCGTGCGTTTTGATCACCTCTAACCTCCAGTAGCCTAAGTTTCAACCCAAAACCCAGTTCCTCAGGTCAACTTCCAGGCGACCGTACGTCCACCTCCGGCCACCTTTCGGCAAGCTAAAACTACCAAACTCTTCCCCTGCATACCCTCTATCGATTCATCGGAGCCAAATCTCCAAAAGATTTCTGGATCGAAAGATATAATGGCCTAAAGTTGACTTCCCACACTGGTTTCTACGCAGAACCAAAATTTGCCTGTTTTTCTCTTAACTTCCGACGATCGTTACGGCCGCCTCCGGCCGTTTTCCGGCAACTTAAAACCACAGAACTCTTCCTTTACACACCCTCTACAAACCTATCCCAGCCAAATCTCTCCATGCACCACAGATTAGAAGATAAAATGGGCTAAACTACCCTTCGTGCAACTGCTCCTTAACCCAGAAATTGCATCAGAATTATGTTTTTCTTTCTCTCTTCGATTCCAGTCTAATTCTTTCCTTTCTATCACTTCTAATCAATTATGAATCATCCCAGGAACGTATTAAACTCAGTGATTTGAAGTAATTTCGTAAATTTCTTTCCTTTCCCTTTTTCTCTCTCCTTTCTCTTTCTTTCTTATTTTCCTTCCCTTTCTCACGATTCTCTCTCTTCTCTTCAACAAACCAGAACCAACCCAACTTCCACCTCTTCAAACTCTCACCCACAGACTGCCAGCAACCCTCACCATCCAGCAGCTACTTCTTTTCAATTCACTTTACACAATATTATTATCTTAACCTATTTTAACAAGCTTAACATGTAAGTTAACTAACTTACTTTCTTTCAATCACTCCTCTTCCAAATTCAGCCACATAACAAGTCCAGCACCAGCTTAAAAATTATTTTTGGTGTCAAAATAAATATTATAACACGTGTCTGAAGTTTCGTAAAAATCGAGATCCGAAAATTTGCCGCGGTTCGATCGGTGCCCTAAACCGAGCCGAAACCTCGACGATTTTTGCGAAACCGAAACCGTACGACGTCATCGTATAATTTGGTCCCAAAACTCTTTAAATCATATTGAAAAACATACCAAAACATACCAAGTCAAAAGGTTCATATTTTACGCGATTTCGGCATTTTCCGATCGTGCGGATCCGAAAACCCTAATTAGCTTTATTTGTGCCTTTCGACGGCAAACGAGCCTATAACATAACTTGTTTCTCTTATTTAAATCATTTATCATCAAATCTAATTCATATAATCCATAATTAACTTATTAATCAAATTAAATCATGATGCATTTTAATGAAAATGCATAAAATGCATGAAATGACGTCGGTTTGACGTAAGGTTCAGGTTCAGGGTGTCACATGAAATATCTTGTTCATCAATTCCATAAACACAGCTGAAGCATTCGTCAACCCAAATGGCATTACATAAAAATCGTAATGACCATACCAAGTCCGAAAAGCTGTCTTCAAAATATCCTCTATAGCTATCTTCAACTAATGGTAGCTTGATCCGAGATCAATTTTGGAAAAGACTTTACACCCTGTAGCTGATCAAACAATTCATCCACTCTAGGCAATGGATACTTGTTCTTAACTGTTACTTGATTGAGCCGGCGATAATCTATGCACAATTTCATAGTGCCATCTTTCTTTATAACAAAAAGTACTATTGCACCCCAAGGGGATACACTGGGTCTGATGAAACCCCTATCAAGTAACTCCTGTAGCTGCTTCTTCAGCTCATGTAGTTCCAGTGGTGCCATTCTGTAAGGAGTAACAGAAATGAGAGCCGTACTTGGAACTATCTCGATGGACATCTCGACCTCTCTGTCTGGTGGTAAACCCGGCAAATCCTCTAGGAAAACATCCAGAAACTCTCTGAAAATTGGAATATCTTCCACTCTACTGCTCTGTTCCCGAGTGTCGATGACATGCGCTAAATAAGCCTCACAGCCCCTCTGAATCAAACTGAATGTCGTGACAGCTGAAATCAAACAACCAGGCACTGCTTGCCTCTCTCCACAAAAAATAACACGTGACTGCTCTGGCTGCTCTAAGATTACCTCTTTGGCATAGCAATCGACCTTAGCTCGATGCCATGCCAACCAATCCATACCCAATATAATGTCGAAATCATGAAAGGGTAGCAAAATCAAATCCGCTGGTAACACCCGTTCCCCAATAATAATCTCACAATTTGGGTATATGTGTTTCACTCTCTTTATCTCTCCCAAAGGTGTATGTACAGAAAGACTATACTCTAGGTTTTTAGGTAATCTCGGTGTTTGGGATGACATGTGAGATGATATAAATTAATGTGATGATCAGATCTATCAATGCCAATGCAAAAACATCAGGGGTGTTAAAAGAGAGTTTACCAGTTATAACCTCTGGAGCTGCCGGCGCCTCGTTTCTGGTCAGTGCATAAACCCGAGCTTGTACCGGTGCCTGCGATGTAGTCCTCTATGCACTGCCTCTGCCTGCGCCACCCCCAGCTTAGGTGGACCGCCCTCTACCTCTACCACGACCTTTAACAAATCCTGACCCGGCCCCACTAGTACGGGTGATCTGAACCGATGGCTCTGATGGTACCTGAGCCCACTCTCGTCTCCTCGGACAGTCGTTAAAGAAATGTCCCTGCTCTCCCACATAGGTAGCACGCTCCGGTGTACCGTCGGCATTCCTCCTAGTGGGGTTTGCCATAATATGTGCACTGCGGTTTTGGTTGTGCCTTTACCTGTCCTCTGCCAGAACTACTTTGATGGAAAGAACCACCCCTCTATAATCCAGCCTGTGAACCACCTGGATACCCCTGTGATCTGCTCAGAAAACATGATGGAGCAAATGGCCTCTGATATGGACGCTTACGGGAACTACCGCACCCTCTGTCTGTACCGCTCCCTCTCTCTTAGGTCGAGGAGCAAACTGTGGCCTCTCCATAACTAACCTCTCTGACCGAATAGCAGCCGCTCGCAGATCTGCAAAGCTCCTCATGTCATATGGTGTGATCCAGGACCTGATGTCCCACCTCAAACCATCCTCAAATCTGTAGCACTTGTCCCTCTCGGACGCCACTAAGGAGCTAGCATAGCGGGATAGCTGAGTAAAGCTGATCTCATAGTCAGCTACTGACAAGTTCCCCTGCTTAAGGTTGAAGAACTCCCGCTGTTTCTGATCTCTATACACCTCTGGGGTGTACTTCTCTCTGAACTCAAACATAAAAATCATCCCAAGTCAGAATCGCTGGTCTAGCCATGGAGTTTGGGACCGTCTCCCACCAATCAAAAGCATCCCCTTGGAGAAGTGATATGATGTAATCAAACTTCTCCTCCGGAGTACTGTCCATCATGAAAAAGATACGCTCTGTGCACTTAAGCCAAGCCTCAGGCTCTGCCAGATTCGTGGTGCCGAAGAAGTCTGTCACACCCAACTTACGTACCTCTTTGAAATTCTTTTTGCGAGCAGGAGGCATGTTACTAGGACCAAATGCATAAGGTTCAAAGGAACCTTCAACAAACAGTGCTGGGCCAGCTGAACCCTCTCCTCTCTATGTATCATGTATATTCTCCACGATCCTATATATATATGCCATATGACAAAATAATGTGAATGAATGATTTCACATATCATGCATACAACTAGGTCATGTGGGGCCGCAGACCAGCTTTGATACCAAATAAATGTAACACCTCTACTTGTACTCTTATGTCATAAAACATGCCATTGTTTTAACATGTTGCTATCTTTTTTTAAAATTGTTAACATCTTTAACATATCCAAAACATACATAAACATGTCATTCATATCATACATGTATAGCATATAACATCTCTTCTTTGTTACCTTTACTTCTGTTTAAGCATTATCTTCTCTGCACTGGTAAGCTCACTCAAACATATATACTTTACATATATCAAAAACATGGATACAACCAACTGTTTATCCAAAAGGCCATATAAACATATTAACATATATTTACATGCCAAAAACATATAATTATGCTTACATCATAAAGCAGAAACAAAAAAAAAACTATGTGCAACATGTACAAATGACGTGTGAGAGGGAGAGATGCCTAAGCTTCAACTGTACCGACCTGAGCATAAACGAGTGAAGCGTCAGTACTTCACTCGAACTGCTGACCTGAAACATATATTGTGATTTTGATGAGTCGCATACACAGCAAGTGTAAACCACGTTCATATAAAGCCAACATATAAGACAATTTATTCAAAGCATAAAAATAAGCAGTGAATTTAAGTCATATTCATCATATATGATCATCTCTATAGCATACTATGCAAAATGACATGTTTTTTTGTTCTTTAGTTATGATTTATCGACCAAGTGTTGCCCCGGGAATTTCACCTCAAAAGATTCTCTGACTGGATACAGTGAACATATAAGACTCGGAATGCCGTCGGTAATAGGGATTCGAAGATCAACCTTTCTCTGTAAGATCCGAAGATCACTCTGTAGCATATAGGACCCATAGGTCTTTCCATATCATATAGACCCGTAGGCCTCTCTGTAGAAACCCGTAGGCTTCCTCTGGTGAAATTTGCAAACACTGGCTACGATAATCACAACGCCTGTAATTAAGTCCTGTGGAAATGCATTTATGCAGTATACATTTCATAGCAATATCTCTCATATAATCATGTGACCGGGCTTCAGTACCGGTTATAGCAACATATAGATATTCAATATCAGATCAAATAACTCAATTGGTCGGATTTCAGTACCGAATCAGGAACCACAAACAATGTAATTCATATATCATATATCTCTAGTTGACCGGGCTTCATTACAAGTCCAAACAGTTCAATAAAACTATAACATTTCATTTTTTCATATATCATAGTTGATCGGGCTTCATTATCGGTCCAAAAAATTCAATATAGCATATTAAGCAATAACACATAGCCATCTCTATACATGTAAGTAAGTGGATTTAACACTTACCTCTCTGCAGTGAGCTCGGTTGGGCCTCGGGTAGCTTACCCGTGCCGCTCACGAACTCGATACTCCTATAATGCATAACATAGCAACCATGTTTAATAATCAAATCAAGACTCCATATAAGCTATGATGCATGCTTCAATATTTAATTCTCTGATTTAATTGAGTTTTAATTTCCATCCGTATAATTTTCTATGATTGAAAACCCAATCTCTAAAATCTCTACTTTAAAATCATTTAATATCGTAATAAAAATAATCAACAATATCTATGTATCATATAATAATTATAATTAATCATAATTATAATTATGAAAACCATTTATAAACTTTAAATAAACTCTTCAATATTTTAAAACCAATTCATTATTAAAAATCTCTAATAAAACATTTAATCTCTAATTTTCAGGCTTAAAACGGCCTTAAAATTAATTTTTGACGTAAAAATCAAATTTAGGACGTCGAAATTAGGTTAGAAGGGTCAAAATATAATTTATAAAAGTCTCTGGGTCAAAATATAAATATTTAAAAGTTCAGGGGCTAATTTGCAATTAAAAATATTTGCAAAATTGTCTAGAATGGCTAAAATGTCAATAGATTTAAAGTTCAGGGGCCAAAATGCAATTTTTACCGAAAACAGGTGCTGGGCGCGTAAATTGGCTCAAAACGCAGCTAACTGTGCCGTTTTGACCGCTGCCTTAACTCCCAAAACGCGGCTGTCTGTGTCGCTTTATCCACGTGCCTGGGGATCAAAATGCACGCCCGCGTGTCGTTTTGATCGTCTCATTCCTTCCTCCATCTGATTTTCTACCCGAAAACCCTAGCTCCCAAGCCAACATTTAGGCGACCGTACGTCCACCTCTAATGGCTTCCGGGCGAGCAACGATCACTGTTCTCTTCCTCTACACACCCTCTAGCTAACCATCGGAGCTAAATTCCCATAAGCCCTCTAGATTAAAAGATATGAGTCCTCAAAGTTGACTCCTCACTCTGTTTTTCACTCAAAACTAGAAACTGCCTATTTTTTTCCAACTTCCAACGATCGTTACGACCACCTTCGGCGGCCTTCCGGTGATCTAAGACTACCAAACTCTTCTCCTACATTCCCTCTATCAATCCATCGAAGCCAAACTTTGCCATGCACTATAGATCAAAAGATATAGAGCCTCAAAGTTGGTACCCCGAAACTACTAAACCCAAAATTTTATACCCAAATTTTCGTTTTTCCTTCTCCTTCACTAACTAGCCTCTCTCTTCACTATCTATCACCTCTAATCACTTCACACACTGTTCTGCTATCCGTTGTTCTTAACTCGAAGGGTAGTGGTTACTCATCAAATGGCACTTAGTTCATATCTTTAAGTTCAATCATTGTGTTTGGAAAGGTGGATAGATAGGACTACTTGTTGCTTTGCTCCCCTAGCTTTATTGCAAGCCAAAAACAAGAATGCCTTCCAGCTGAACCATAAATAGCATGTCTTAGAACTGCTAGTCCTCATAGGCTGAGAATGCCCCGAAAGGGGTCAGGAAGAGATCTAATTCGGCCTGGTTCACCAACATATGAGATCAAGGAAGGAGTGCCACCAATAGAAGATGGCAGGAAGAGAAGCGATTGACTCCGCTCTTGCGGATCCGGGTTCTCTTGCTCAATCTTCGACTATTGCCATAAACATAAATCAAAGTTGGCTTACCGGGATAGCGGACTCTCTTTTTCCGTCCTCAGATCTGCGAAGGCAAAAGGGAGTTTAGATGGAAACCAGATTCCCATTACTAAGCATTTTCAAGCTCTCATCGTCCGGCTCTCCCATGCCGAGAAAAGAGCTCGGGGATGACCAAGTCAATACTGACTATAAGTCTTCTCTGGACTACAAATATGGCTTACTCATCTACAGAAAGAAAGGACTTCCCTCGGGCTTCTCTAAGATTTGTGATAGAGGTTGCAATTACTGATATAGGAGTAAAGTGAGCAATGGCTACCCTTCAATCCACTACCGGAGAAACTCGGGACGGGCACCTCTCCTTAAGGCAGCATGCCTCAGGAAGAAGCCATATACTACCTATACTTGATGCTCATATGCTATTCTTCCCCAGACTTTGGAAGAGGTCGGGCATCAACATTAAGGTCTAGCAAAATCGAAATAGCGAAATTCTTGGGTCATCTCAATGGGTTCAGAAGTCTCACCTAAAGGACCAAACCAGGAGCTAGGAACAAGATCGAAAGCTCTTCTTTTAAGTTCCTCCCAAATACAATGACTTACATACTTGGCTCAACAGTGCAATGCGTATTCAGATTTGAATCTGAAAAGGGCCATTTAAAACCGAAGAACCAAAAGAGGCTAGCTAGCTGACAGTTGTCCCGACTATCTCTTCCAGAAGCACAATAAACGTATTAGCCTCAAGGTTTTTGCACAAATTTCTCTTCTCTCTCTCTCTCTTTCTTTCTTTCTTTCTTTCTTTCTTTCTTTCTTTCTTTCTTTCTTTCTTTCTTTCTTTTCTTTCTCTCTTTCTTTCTCTCTTTCACGATTCTCTTTCCTTTTCCTCTCACCTCTTGCACCTCTTCACTACTGCCCACAAACTCATTCCAGCACACTTCTCTTTACAGCAGCAGCTTCACTTTACACAAATAAACTTAATTTACCCTTTTCACAACATTAATCCTTAAGTAAAAATAATTCATTTTCTCTTTCTTTGATTTCCTCTAATTCCAGCCACCAATTGAGTCCAACACCAACTTAAAATTCATTTAGGTGTCAAAATAAATAGTATAACACGTGTATGAAGTTTCGTAAAAATCGGAATTCGAAAATTTGTCGCGGTTCGATCGGTGCCCTAAACCGAGTCCGAAACCTTGACGATTTTCACGAAACCGAAACCGTACGACGTCGTCGTAAAATCTTGGTCCCAAAACTCTTTAAATCATATTCTTAAACATATAAATCATATCAAAATCATTTACTTTAAAATATTGCGCGTTTCTGACATTTTTCAGTCGCGCGAGCCAAAAACCCTAATTGGCTCCGTTTATGTCTTTCGACGATAAACGAACTTAAAACATATTTTGTTTAACATCTCTAATTCATATATTACCATTTCCAAATCATGGTTATGTCATATATCATATCAAACTATAATACTTTTTAATTGAAAATGCACAAAATGCATGTGATGACGTCGAAATGACGTAGGTTAAGGTTTGGGGTGTCACAGTACCGATGATGATAAATGCCCAAGCTCATTGAGATTTCCAGAATTTCGAAGCAACTAAAGTTCTCTTTTCCTTCAAAAATTTTTAAATATTTTTAAATCCAAAATTTTCTTTCTTCTTTAAGAATATGTGTAGGTTTTAAATTTTATATTAAAAAAGTTAAAAGAAAAGAATTTAGTTGTGATTTTAATTTAATTTTATTTCATTTGTTTTAAATTTTATCTTCTTTTATATTATTTTTATTTTTATTTTTGAATTTTAAGTCTAGTGAAAAAATATATGTTAAGTGCCTTGGTGGTAAGGTACTTTGAGACTTACAGCAAACCTTCAAGGTTCGGAGAGTTAGGGAAAAGAGATTGTTTTAGGGAAATCAGAAGAGAAATTGAGAGAGATAGTTGACAAGTGAGAAGCTTTGAAATCAATCGGAGGGTTTTAAAGAGTTAGGATTTTTCTGTTTTCTGGAAATTAGGAATTTGAGAGAGGAATTGAGAGAATTGTACTTTAATTTTGTAAAAGGCAGTTTGAATTTTTTGCTCAAAATCGATTTGAGATTAAGAATCAAATAGAGCTTCATTCTCCATTTCTATGGAATCTTTTTGTTTACAAAAACTAAGCTGTAAGACTGTAGAACCTAGAATTCTTCTATTAACAACTTGGAGCTATCTGAGGTACTTTTAAGTCTTTTCTTTAATTTCAATTTTCATTCAAAATGGTTGGAATCGTTTGGGATCCAGACTGAGTTTGAATTTGATTTATGTTTATTTAGTTGTTAAAGCCTTACATGTTTCTGTTTCTTCATCAACTGTTCATACTGTGGTATCTGTGATGTTGGGATTTTGTCCATGTACTTAGTATATTTAAGATTCCAATTTTTCATTTTGCAACTTTCTATTCTTTAGATGTCCAGATTTTGCATATTTCTGTCAGCATAACATAGTTGTTATATCTGACTTAGTTTGGAAGCCAGGTTAATCCATGTTGAGTTTAAGAACTTGTCTTTGGTTTATATCTTTGTAGTATTTGTCTATCTTTGAGTAGGATACAAAATATTGATAATTACTTGCTAACGATTCTTTATGTGTTTTTGTATATGTGTGTTGTGTGGCTATTGTGTTGCTACTATTTCCTAGTCTGGGTAGCTGTTGTGTCTCTGTATCAATTTTGAACAAAATAATTTTTCTACTTTTGTGATTCCCCAAAGCCCAGTGTTTTTTTTTTTATGTTTTCAATAGGCCAATTGTAGTTTTATGTATTGCATGATTCTGTTGCAGCTACCTGCTTCTGTTAATGTATATGCAATTCGGCTGATTCTGCTGTTGATAACCCTGTTTCCTCTTGCCAATCCTTGTGTACATGCCTCTGTGTTTAAAATGCTGTCGTATTCTCTATGTTTATTCCTGACTACTAATGTGAGGCCTAATGTTTCAATCTTGATATCAGAATCAATCAATTTTCTCCACCTGCTGCCTGTTTGCATGATTACATTTAACCATTTTGTTTAGGTCCAGAAAATTGTCCCTGCCTGCTGTAGCATGAATTAGCTCTTGACCTCTGATATTGCATGACCCTTTATTATATTTGTTGCTTACAAGACTTAAACTGTTGATGATGGATTTCTGTGTTTTAAATTAGTTAATGTTGTTACTGATTTATTTATTGATTTCCTGTTATTTGCAAACTGGACTTATAAAAGTAATCAGTTTATTAAGGTTCCTCTTCTAAAAGTTTGCCCAGTTTTGATGCTGTGTTTATTGTGATGGTCATTATGCAATCAATTTCTATAGGTGTTAGAGTTGAATTGAAAATAGTAATTGTTTTGTTGTATTGCTTATGGTTCTAAGGTTACTCATTGCAAAAGGAGGTTTAATTTGTTATTATTGTGTGTTGAGATTTTTGGGAAACCATTTATATTAATTTTTGCATGTTTAAAAGCTGAATGGAATAGGTCGCATACATTTGAAATTTGCTAAGATAACGTAAAGGAGATGAATGGCTTGTTATGTGAAGTTTAAATAATAAAGAGACTGTTTTGGTAATTTGCCAAAAATATAAGGACTGTTTTTTAATAAATGTATGTTTTTTGCATTTGGATCATGTATAGGGTAGATTGTCATAATATTGCATGAAAAACATGGAATTTGGAAATAGGGTCAATTTGGTAATTGTTGAAAAGTTTGAGGACTAAACTAAAATTTTGCATGTTGTAGTTCCAATTGGATAATGTTGCATGTTTGATGTGTTTTAAGGATTGTCTAAATAGTGTTGCATGATTTAGGGACCTTTTTGCAATTTTACAAAGTTATAGTTACTTTTTTTTGTAATTTTGCGTGCTTGCTTTGGATGTTTTAACTTATTTGTTTTGGGGAGTTTGAGATTTAATTTGGGGATTAATTGGGTAAAATGTAATTTATTTAGAATCAAATTGTAATTATTTTCTCCAAAATCGGAGAAAGAATAATTAGATTTAAGGGAGGCGACTCTAAATAAAAATTTTTAAGACCGATTAGTTTCGGCACCGCGCAATCCAAAATGGTTTATCATTGCTTTTTTGGCACTTAAAACCAAAATCGGAGCATCATCAAATTAAATTGGCGACTCTGCTGGGGATCGAACCCAGAATCTCTGGTTTTTATCACTTAAAGACAAAATAAAATCTTAACCTAAAATTTGGAAAACGAATTTGGTTTCAGAGTCCGGTAAATCCGTGCGTTAGTCGAAATGAAATTTCGGCTAACGTACCCAACTCTCTTACCCAAAATCTTTGGTTTAGACCAAACTTTATCCAAAAATAAAACGGAGTCAATTTTTTAAATAAAATTTGGTTTAGTTTTTCTTAAAACTAAAATCGGTTCCCGAAGGGTGGCAACTCGAAAAATATTTTTAAGACCGACTAGTTCGGCATTGCGATCCAAAATGTTTTGTCACTTCTTTAGCTTATAAACCAAACCCAAAACATCAACAGTTTTTTGGCGACTCCATTGGGGATTTTACAATCAATCTCTGATTTTTATCACTTAAAATTTTTTTGACTGTAATTAAGGGTTAACTCTTTTAAAAAAATAAAACAATTTGTTTTCCAACTTCTGAGTTTAAGTCTTTTTCTAAAATAAAAGTTGCGCTTGGTGATTTTTGTCATTTGTTGTTTGTTTTACCGCTTTCCTTATCAACTGTTTAAGATTTGCATTGCATACTTCAGCATCTTCTATCCCTATTTTACCCATATTACCCTCATGATAAGGTTATTAGTGCGACCGGTTTGCTGCCTTCCGAATTTTTTCGGATACACCAGTCGAAGTATTGGTAATGCTTATCAACCATAAGTCTCGTACCTGGAGGTATATAAAAGGTTAGGCCTCAAAAGCTGAGGAGCCCAAGACTTGTCAAACCCGACTTAATCCACATATAGTCGACCCTAGTAACTTCCATTTAGGATTATTACCCGATTTGATGTGCTGTTGCTTTGAATCATCATCCTAAATGCGAGGGAAATCGACAATCTCAAAGTCCCCCGCTGACTGTTGAGATTAGACCAAAAATCCTAGGTTAGGTGTCAAAATTTTGACCAAATGAATTTGTGTGTGGGAGAAATAAGGGTGGAGGGGGTGGAGGTCATGCATTTCCTTCCCCCCATTTGCCTTTATCATTATGTATATGTTCATTTTTCATGCATCACCTAATATGTTTCGTTTCATCCATTTTTAAGAAGTTAGTAGTCAGTATGGCCCGTCGACCTCTTAACCATAACCGGGTTCAGGATTTGAGAGAAGTTATTGAGGAAAGGCGTGTTGCCCGAATTCGAGCTTCAATCCAAGCCCGTCAAGAAGCCTTATCTCAAGCCTATTCAATGATATGTTGGGAGAGCGGTATGTGGTAGAAATGAATTCTATAAGGCCAAATACTCAAGAATTTCCTTTTCTGCTGTGTGTTCCATTAAGTATGATAGCTAGAG
The DNA here is from genome assembly GCA_948099555.1 of Croton setiger. NCBI lineage: Eukaryota > Viridiplantae > Streptophyta > Magnoliopsida > Malpighiales > Euphorbiaceae > Croton > Croton setiger. Next base: position 12,820 of record CANUEY010127376.1, read on the forward strand.
ATGGTTTGGTTACAACTATGTGTTGAATCCTACAGGAATATCCAATGCTTAATCTGTTCGATCAAGCAAGCGTCAGAAATCTCCAACTCAATGATTTAGCATGGAATTTTGATGGCTTTGACCAACCTATTATTTTAGAATGGGAATTTGTAAATTTTGGAGAAAATATGTAGTTGCATTATCCAGAACGTAAAAACAATTTCAGATTATAAAGCAGTTTCATTTCAATTTATATATTTCTTGTCTTTTGAGAGTCAGATAGTGAGATAAGAAAAATAATAACAAAAAAAAGGGAAATGAAAGAAAAGAGAAATTATGACCCTCCTTAGAAAAGTGTCAATTCTAAGGCAAAAATTAAGGGTTATCGACAGAAAATAAAAGAGGAAAAAATAATTACTCAGAAAATCCACAAAGGAATGATTAATAATAGAAGAAAAACCAAATATGTTTACTGAAGCAGATACGCCTACTCCGACAACGCTTTTCAAATCCCATTAGCCGGTTGTCGACGGCCCGATTTTTTAGGAATGGAACCGCCGGTGGTCGGCCCTTTTTGAACAAAACTTTTGCAAGTTCGTTTCGTTTTCGTTTTCTGGAAAACAGGTGAAGGCGATAAAAGCCGTTTTGTGGTTGCGGTGCCGAACTAGTCGGTCTTAAAAATTGTTTTTGAGTCGCCACCCATTTCGGGAACCGGTTTTTAAGAAAAATAAAAAAAGATTGACTCCGTTTAATTTTTGGATAAGGCAAAAGTCCGAACCAAAGATTCAGGTAAGCGGGTAGGGTACGTTAGCCAAAATTTCATTTCAACTAACGCCCGGATTAACCGGCCTCTGAAACCAAATTTGATCTTTCGAAATTAAAGTTAAGACTGATTATTTTTGAAAAAGCAACTATCGATGTTCGTAATTCGGTGATTTAAATCATTTAAACAAACACAAAACGGAAAACAATAAAGTGCGGAAATTTAAATTGCTGAAAAATAAACAACCCTTAGTCTAAAATATTCTTTCCCCGATTTCAGGAGAAAATAATTACAAACGGTTCCTAAAAATTTACATTCTACCCGAATTATTCCCGAATTAAAACCCAGCGCCCAAAATAAGCAATTAAAGGGAAATATTGGAAAATTACAATTGAGTCCTCGGACTTTACAAAAATTGCAAACAGGCCCCCGGAAGGGAAAATTATCATTTCGCCGCACAGAACATTCATATAACACCAAAACAACTTTTAAAACACACAAAACATGTTAATTTAACAATTATAAGCAAAATATGGAAAATTCCATTTTAGCCCCCATATTTTGCAAAATTACAAAACGGCCCCAAAAGTTATTTTTATTGCAAAAAAAACACTAAAACAGTTATAAACATTCAAAGCATGCCTAATTATCAATTTGGTTCAAAAGGGGAAAATTACCATTTTGGTCCCTGGATTTTGTAAAATTACAATTCTACCCATACTTTGCAAATTTCAGCAAACAGCCCTCACACCAAATGACCAAACACTTAACAAAACATACAAAGACAGCCAACACAAACCAATTCTCATGAAATTTACATTTTGGTCCTTCTAATATTGCCAAATTATCAAACTGCCCCTGATATGCATTCTCCTTAAAATTATCCCTATTCCCAGCACTTTTCATACATGAGGAGCTAAGTAAACCTTTGAGCAGTTAGAGGCAGTAAGTAACATGACTGCAGAATTGATTAGAGAACAGCAAGAAGCAAACAAACACAAACAATGGCCATGGCAACATATATCAAGAGCATATATTAACAAACAATGTAACCAACAATACTAAACTTAAGACATAAACAACTGGCCTTATCAAGGTGAAAATAGTGGCAGCTTCAACAGAAGCAGTAGCCCAAATTGCTAAAGGCAACAACTCAGTTCCTTCAACATGCAGGAACAACCAATGGACTTCAGGAAACACACACAGGTCTTAACATGTATGAGCAATTTTGATGATTTACCACAAGAAAACAGAAGCAACTTCTATCTACCAGTGAATATCACTAAGCTGATGAATTGAACAGGAATGGCATGAAACTGGGAAGCAAGTAATATAAAGCATGGACTCTACTAAGACATGCCAACAATGCAGAATGTTTTTATGATCAACAACAACAGAAGGGGTGACTTCTAAGGCACCCTGGAACTAGTCATTTGCAACACCAATTGTTGACAGACTATCAAACATAATGTCTCAATATACGGGGCTCAACAACATCAATGCTCAAGGCAGAAACAAAGACCATCCAAACTACACACCAAAATAGTCCAGAGAGCAACCAATACAAATACCTTCAACAAGATAAACAGCTCAATGAACAGAAGGAAACAACATAACAGATATTGGACAAACCAGAAACAGATGCATACTGCTTATGCATATAATGCATGTATAGACTGGAAATGGACAGAAGCAACAACAGTTGCAGCCTAAGAACTAGAAATAG
>CANUEY010127410.1:0-23717 GCA_948099555.1 Croton setiger
GGAGTATATATAATAGTATATATGATTCATATATACTAGGTTATGTGTTATTTTTGTGGTATATATATCAGTATATATAGTCTATATATACTGTCATATATACCAACAAACAGAATTTTGCACAGATTTTGATAGCAAGCATTTTTGAATCATTATATAGTAGTTCTTCTAAATTTTGAATCAAATCCAAAATTGATAGGGAAATTTCCTACAAAAAACAGAAAAAAAAATTCGAAAGAAGAAGAAGAAGAAGAAGAACGCAACAATTCTAATTCTAACGGAAATACAGAAGAAGAAATCCAGAAGAATAGGAAGAGAAAGAGAATAGAAATTTAGAAAAAAAAAAATTCAGAAAAATAGGAAGAGAAAGAGAATAGAAATCCAGAAAAACAAGAAGAATAAGAAAAAGGAGACGATGAAGAAGAAGATGAAGAAGAAGAAGAAGAAGAGGAAGAACGCAACAATTCTAATTCTAACGGAAATCTTTTAACAAAAATATATTAGAAGGGTATTTTAGTCCACCAATTAAAAAATATGCTATTTTTTTAATTTTTATAAATCTTTGCTATCTCATTATTTTCATTTAAACAATATGTTATTTGGTGCAATTACCCAATTTTATTAGTCTCGATATATGAGCCATACATTGGGGCCTATAAGTTGGTATATGAGTCATATACCCAAGCATATCAGTCAATATATGAGCCATATACCCAGTCCGACGCATATAAGTTGGTATATGAGTCATTATACCTAGTCCGACGACCGGTGGTAGTGGTCCAGCGGACTGACAGCTACAATGAAAGCGGTGTCGGACGACCGACAAGGGTAGTCTGGTGAGATCCGGTGGTAGTCAAACAGTTGACCAAAGAAATTAATTTTTTAAATTTTATTTTCACATGGGGTATTTTTAGAATTTTATTTTATTTTTTAGAAATGTGATATTTACTACAATTTGAAAATTATGTATTATTTACTATTTTTTTAGTTTCCAAAATATGCATTTGCTTCCGAGCTTTTTAGTATTCACATGTTATTTGTGATTAATTCTTATTGTGATGTACTTATTTATTGATAAATTGTCTATTTTATAAAAAAAAAAAAAAAAAAAAAAAAAAAAAAAAAAAAATTGATGGATGGCCAGCTCAAGTCACCGTTATTACTTACTAACCATTATCACAAACCTATACTATTTTCTTATATTAAATGATGAAATTTCAAAAGAAAAAACATTCTTAAATTCTAAATATTCTTTATGCTGCAATCAAATAATACATATTCCTTCATAAATATATATATTTGGTTTTTTAAAAAAAAAAAATAGATTTCTACGAACTGCGGGGCCAAAATGATTAAACTTCGTTGACAATATAATTAAAATAATAAAAAATTTGAACTCCATGTGTTTATTGCATTTGATATAATAACATTTAATCGGGTAGGAATAGGAAGTACACCATCATTGACATTAATCATCATAAATAATGTTTAACTTGTCAACGTCAAATGAAAAACAAAAACAGGGAAGATGCTTACAAGTTACTAGCAGCAACATATATATAATATATGCATAAAGGCGACATGCAATGCTTACATATTTAGAGTAAACTATCCAATTTTTTTAATAAAATAAAACCTTTGTTAACTTTTTATTTAATAAAATATCACATCAAATTTAACATTAGTGAATAATACCTTAAGATTTATAAAATTAAAAATTTTTTAAAAAAAATTCAAGATTATTTTAATTAAACTTCATTACGTGGTAAAAAATGATTATCGATCTAGCTGGATGGTTTCCGGTGACCTTCACTGAAAATAAAATCAATATTGTCAATATTTATACAAAACCCAGAGTTTTATTCTAGTTGTCAAGAAACAAAACGCATCATTTTGTTCAATGAAGAAAGAAAGGCAACCCCTTTCAAACGCAGCGTTTTTAGTTAGTGAAAGAGCTTGTTTTTTGAATCGAACCGAATTAGTTTAATTTAGACTGACTAAACTTAGTTTTGTTTATAGTCTGATAAAGAGGTTCAACTTGAAATTAATTATTTTTAAATAAATTTTTGGGGACAAAAAAGTAAACTGACGAAAATTTTACGACAGAAAATTAAAACAGTTTTTTCAGCTTTTTCAACAGATGACATCCTATCGAGGTAGTCTTCCCCATATCATCCATATTATTCATACTCTGAAGCCTAACAATTGGCTCCTGGTTGCATCAATGTATCCTATTATGCAATCCCTACATATTAGGTAATAACCTCAATCCTACCTCCATTTGTGGCATCCGCCTCGATTCCTCCTCAATTTGATAATATAGGAGCGTTGGAGTTTGAAAGGTTCATCTAAATTGGTTAAGAAGTATAATCAGTGTATTAAAATGAGGGTGATGTTGTTTTTAGATTTGTTGGATTAAAAATGAGGGTGATGTGTTTCTAGTTGTACAAACATTCCCTAAAGTTTTAAACCTTGGTTATGTTTCTGAGTTTAGGCTAATGCCTCTATGTAACATTTTGTATGAGATTGTGGCAAAGGTTTCAGAAAATACTAAAACATGAACCCCCACCCATGTATTTTCTAAAAGTCAGCTAGTCTTTATTTATGGTCGGCTCATCTTTGATAATATTTTGGTAGCTTTTGAGAAAGTGCATAACCTAAAGAGAAGAGTGAGGAATAATTGTGGGTGATTGTAGCTCTTAAAGCAAATTCTTCCAAGACCTACAGTACGGTTAGTTGAAAGTTTCTTTAGGAAATATTGCAAGGGTTAGGATTCTGCCCTCAATGAGTGCATTAGATGATGTAGCGTATTTCAATAGTTAAATTGTGCAATGGTGAAGTAATTAGGCCAACTGTTCTTAGAAGGGACATAAGGCAGGGGAACCCATATCCCTTTCTTTTTATTTTGTGTCAAGAAAGCTTACATGCTTTGTGTAATGATGTCAAAAGGCCTGGTTTGGTTCATGGGTGACGGAGCTAGATGTCTTATAATCATGTGTCTCTTCTTTGCAAATGACCTTATTTTTTGTCACAGAGTGAAATTTATTTTTAAAAAAATTATATGGTTGACAATATTTATTTGTATTAATTGGACTTGAACTGTGATTTAGATTTTATCAATCTATGAACTATGAAAAATGATGCTATTATCATAGTGGAAATCTTTCATTGACAATGTTTATTAATGAAATATTATGATAAGTCAGCAATGGCAGACCCTAACTCAAAAAACATTTCCATTTATAGCTAATAAACTTTTTAAAATCTATCCATTATTTGTATTTTTAAGTTAAAATTCTAATTTGGGTAGAACCTTAGCAAAAGAATTCTCATTTCTATTTGGTCATAATATAGAATGAAAAATCTTATGATATATTTCGAATTCCCCAATATACACCAACAAGTTTTCTTCATCTTTTCTCCTATTTATGATGACACAGTTTCATTTTTACTGTAAAAAAAAGTAGGTATGCAATAAATTCAAATATTGATTTGAGCATGCACAACATTTTGTATCCTTTCGGTTGTCATGTTTTAAACACATCTTTAAAATGGAATGACAACCATAAACATTAATATTTAGTACACTCCTTTGCTCAGTATGATTGAACCTAACCACAAAACATTTCATAGAAAGCCAAATCAACTATGAGCTTGTTTTTCCTTTACATATATATATATAGAAAAGATTTACAAAAACAAATTTAATTTCTAGAATCAAACAAACAATCACAACAGTTTCGTCCGTAAATCTAACAACCTATATACAAGGCTCTAAGAGGGATATACTTAATTCTCAAACCTTAGAACATGCAAGATCATTAAATTATTCAATTAAATTGCATAGATTAGTGTTGTGTACTTTACGTCATCGTTTATTGTTTTTGAATGCGATGAATCATTGGTTTGTGGTCTTCTAGAGAATACACAATGAGAATAGCGAAAACAATACACAAAAAACTCAGTGTTCTCTCTCCTTACATTCCCCTAAAGAGCACAACCATGCTAAAACCTTAATTTTAAAGTCGATTTTATTTTGGTTTTCAAACAAAATAAAAATTCTTAATTGGTCTTTACACTTTAATTCCTGTAACAATAGTCAATATTCTTAATTTGATTACTAATTTAATCGACTAATTAAATTATTTGACTGTCGTATACATTGCTTACTCTATATATATATATATATATATATATATATATATTATTCCTTATTCTAATATAATTTAAATTTAATTAATAAATATTTAAAATTGTATATCATATGAAAATATGATTTAAATTATTATGAATAATTATATAGTAATTTTTTTAGAATATTATTCCAATTTTTTAATTAATAATTATAATAGTATTTCTTATTAGAATAAGATAATTAATTATTATAAATAATTATGATGAGACAACTTTAACTTAATAATCTAGATTTTATAGAGATATTTTGCACTGAAATAAAAAATACCCCTATTTTTGCATTTATACATACTATAGATATATATATATGAACTTATTTGATTTGGTGATTGGCGAGTAATAAGGAAACTAGGGAGTAATGAGGAAAACTGATTGATTTGTTTAGCCTTTATATTCTCTTCAGAGATTATTCAAAGATAATTTTTATATGGGTGAAATTTAAATAATCATATAAAATTAGATTTTTTTTTAATATTCTTTTATGTGGTCAAATAAAAAAATTCTTACAAATTTTAGAAATATAGAAAAGAAAATTTTACTTAACGCGTGAGTTGGAATCCAACTAAATTTGATGGGTTTGTTTGCTAATAATCTCTCCAATTTGGATGGTTTTTTTGTTATATATATTTGAGACTTTGTTGTTTATTAATGACAAACTCTCATATATTTTTATGTTAAACCTAACTTATTTTTTTTGTTATCAATTAATTACAAACTATCAATATTTTTGAGACCTTGAAGGATACTTCTTAAAAGTATAATCCCAAATTCAGTGCCAATAAACTCTGAAGATATAATCTACACGTCCGCTGAAATGAAGAAATAATCAATTATTTTCCGGATTATAAAAAAATAATAATAATTAAGATTTTTATTGATGAAGCAAGATGAGTCTGAATGACATGCATGCACTTGCAGAAGCCCCGATAAAATAGACAATTGAAATATTCAATAAAGATCAATAAAAAAAGGAACCTTCTTCATCACGTGGTTTTATTGTATTGGCATTTCTATTTTTTATAAAGTTTCCTCTAACTTAAACAACAAATTAAAAACCCACCTACCTTTTAAATCTTTAATTATCTCTAATTTCAATTAATAAATACTATAAAATAAAATTAATATAAATGTAGTTGGGTATTTGAAAAGGTGATCGTGCGAGCATTATTTTGGGTAGACCTCTCAATATTATAACGGTTTAGTTGATGAAGGTGAGAAAATAAAATGCATCACCCTTGATTACCACAATCTCATGCTAGTTAAACTACTATGTTTGAAAAATATAATTTTCTAATTTATGGAAAAATTCTAATATTTCATATAAAAAGAAAGTCAATTTATGATGTTGTAGTTTTATTACTACTAATTGAAGGAGCTAAGATAAGATTAAGAATGCATAGGTTTGGTTCAAACCAATTTAAATTGGACCAGAATAATTAATTCGGAATCAAACTCAATTGTTTTGTTCAAGGAAAAAAGATCTCCGTTAAAACCGAAATTGGAAAAAAATTGTTTTCGGTTACGGTCTTATTTTAAACAACTCAAAAATGGCCAATTTCACCAATCCAATGAACCAACCTACCCTAATTTCTTGTGAACAAACATCATATATCATCCTTACCTATGAGACAAGCTTTGCTGCTTTCGATAGAATTGCGCAAAACAAAATTTTAATGAAAAAAAAAAAAAACTTTTTTAAATAATAAAGGAATCAAATCCAAGAGCTTTCTAGCGGAGCTCATAGTATCGGTATAAAATTGAACGTATGAGCCACACAACTGATCAGATTAATAGATCGATTATACATTAATAATTGGAAAAACTCCTATTAAGCAAAATATAACAATGATCGTCATAAAATTTGAAAAACAATCCCGCATCAGGAATAGATAATAAAATACAAACATATATACATAGAACAAATATAAAAATAAATTAGTAAATATGAGAAATTACAATTTCATACAATAAAAAATTTGTTTGGCAAAATTAATTGTTTTATTAAAGTTTAATTATTTGATTATCAAACGTTAAAAATTAAAAACTAATAGAATTAGTATCAAACATTAGAAAACAACACAGCTTTTACTTTCCTCAAAAACTGTGATCCAAACCAACTATAATTATAATATGTATTGTTATATGAATTGGTACATTTTTAAATAAATTAATAGAACATGTAAAAATAAATAAATTCTCTTCAACAAAACAATAAATCAATAGCAAGTGCTCATATTTTTATTATTTTAAAAATAATTCAGGGAAATTCAAATCATAATTCATCAACCAAGTTATATATCTAATTGTAATTAGATTTTTTTTTTTTTAGGAAAAATGTCATTAGACTATATCTTGACGTACTATAATTTTTGATTTTTTTAATACAATTTCTCAGTTGATTGAGGAGAGGAAGAATGGAAGATACACACAAGAAACAGATATAGAAATCGAAAAGCTAAACAGAAATTAGAAAAACATATATATGTTGACTATATACAGAAAAAAACAAGCAAACAATCTAATTAAATCTTAATTAGCTCTTCAGTATGTAGTTATAGATCTCTAATTGTGTATTTCAGCGGAGATTTAGCCATCAAAGTTGATGTTTTCTTCTCTTCTAGATTCTGAGAGTTTTTTCTTTTTTCTATTTTTGTGGAGATCATATTTTGATAGTTATGTTTGTATTGAAAATTGATGAATATGAAAGGAATTAGCCGTAATTTGGAAAATGGATATAATTAGTTATGTGGTGTGCCAAGAATCGCAGTACTTATAAGAAATCAAAGGTTGGCACGACAATGATCTAATTTAATTACATTAATTAAGGTTTGTATAGTAATTATTATTTTTCCAAGTTGATTAAATACACAAATATTTATTGAACAATTGACAGTTGATACCAAATACCAGCTCGTTGGCTTTCTATATATTACCATCACTTCCAAACAATTTCTTAAAAAAAATAATAATAAAATATCAAGTTTGAGCATATGGGAACATTAAGAGTTTCCACTAACTAAATGTCGGAGTTATATCACATCAAGATATAATCTAATAATAAACTTCAACAATAAATTTTGGTTTAATTTTCTCCTGCTCAAAATAAAAATTGGTCAAAATTAACTCAACTGTATTATCAATTCCATGAAATTTATTATAACTAAAAATAGGTACATATATTAGAATTACAAAATATTATGGTGCATTATGAACTTTTTATGTTGTTACAAATATACCATATTTTAAACTTTATAATTAACATACTTTCAACTCATGAATTTTTTAATTTTTGATTAATTAATTAAAATAAATTAATATATGGGATAATTCTGAAATTTTTAAAAAATTTGTAGTCTTATTAGCACAAATTACTATTTCATATATATTAACTTAATGTACTATATTTTGTCAAATAGAAAGTCAAAATGTGTTATTCTACTAAATATCTCTTCTTTTTAAATTAAGGTGCAAGTGCTTATGAATTAGTTGAATAGGGTGAAATTAGGAACTATCATTTTTTTTAGGTAAAACGGGTGAATCGGATAATTCGGTTAAATCGAGTTATTCGGTTCAGTTAAAAAAATATCAATGAATAATTTGGGTAAATGTTGGAAAAGTTCGGATAATATGAATAATTTCGGCCAAATCTTTAATTGGGTCGAATCACCCGATCTACCCAAATTATAAATGATCTTAAACGCAGCATTTTGTATTTATTTGCTATTTCCTAAAACCTAATATGCACCTAACCACAATTTATGCTTCTGTATTAGACACCATGTAAGACGGCAACTTGATTTCTTTGCTAGGCCACAACTCTTTCTTTTGATCATTCATTTCTCTAATAAATCTCAAATCGTTCTTTACCCAACTGCACAGATTGATCAACAACAAACAACCACCATCAATTTGACGACCATATTCAAAGTTCTAGCTTGCTACTATCACTGTTCAAGAAAATCTCACTTCTATTTCACCATTGTCAAATAAAACTTAATTTTAGGGTGAAATTGAAAAAATCATTAAATATTGGAGTGAAGCCATATTTTTAGCGGGCAGCGAGATGTAAAGTAAGCCTGACAAAAATTACTTTGATTTGAAATGTTTTTTGGTTTTTCCTTTTCTTTTTGTTTAACAAAAGTTTATCTTATATTAATTCACAAAAAACAGTTATATTATATTAGAATCTGATTCCCATATTTGAAATTTCAAAACCACAACGGTTTAACGGTATTTATTAAAAAGTGCAATACCTCTTCACAACTTTCAACTTCTTTTCATTTTGGACAAAATCAAATCACTAACTAAAAGAAAAAAATCCTATTATTAATTTGTTTATTTATATAATGTCTAGATTTTTAATTTTTATAATTTTTTTCCAAAGTTTGTCTAAAAATAGGAAATTATAAAATTACATTATAAATTGATTTCAATTTTTCTTTTAAATATTATATCATATATTATTTATACATACAAAAAATTATTCTACACATTATTTTACAAATTATTATGATATAAAATAAATTTTAAAAATTAAGTCATAATCAAAATCGAATTCAACTCTTTTTAATATTCAGTTATGTCGACAACGAGCAATAGAGTTATTTTTATGCTAGCTTTTATTGTTGGGATGTGATTTTTAATTGTATTTCATATTTATTGTACGATGATTTGGGTTGATGAAACCTTCCTTCCTTAACCATTTAAGAAAAATAACTCAAAGTATAAATACTTTAGTTTCTGTAATATATAATTTGCCAAAAAAAAAAAAAAAATCTGCAATATATAAAGCCGCCTTCTTCAATAGAAGCCGTGACTAAATTTGTGTGAAGTCAAATTTCCCCTCCTTCCCTTCTCCTTCCTCAAAAATCACACACACTCTCTCTCTCTCAATTTCTTATATTAATCACCTCCCTCCATTCATTACCAAATAATCTCCACTTCCGCTTTCATAATGGAAATGGAGGTGGTGGTGCCGCTGCCGCCCGCGGTGGACTTCAACTTCGATAGCAATTGCTCTTCTCCTTACATGACTGCTCCTTCTAGTCCTCAAAGATTTGGCAACTTCTTCTGTAGTGCTCCTACAAGCCCTTCTGCTGCTTCTTCTTCTTCTTCTTCTTTCTTCAGAGACCTCCGAAACGTTTCTTTATCTTCTTCTTCTTCCTCTAATATTCCCTTTGACTGGGAAGAGAAGCCTGGTACTCCTAAATCAAGAAATGAAAGAAATAATCATAATCATAATAAAGATGAAGATGATGAATTTAACGGTGATGTGGATTTTGAATTCGAGTTTAGTGGTCAGTTAGACAGAACATCTTTATCTGCTGACGAGCTTTTCGACGGCGGAAAGATCCGACCATTAAAACCACCGCCTGGTTACGATTCTTGTGTTTCTTCTCCGAAATCATCGCCAAAATCAAGAAAGAAAGATTTTGACCCGTTTCAAGCTGCACTGGACGAAACTATAAGAAAAGAAACGGAAAATCAAGAACGAGGGAGGCAGAGGAAAATTTCCGGCAATGAAGAAACGGAAAATCAAGAACGAGGTAGAGAAAGGAAAATTAAACATAAAGCAAGCAGATCTTTATCCCCTTTCAGGGTAAGTGATCTAATCCTCGATCAGGAAGACAATTATATGGATAACAATGGGAAAATGGCGGCGGCGAAACCGTCTTATGCGGCGACTTTCTTGTCGGCGATATCATTTTCATCAAAAGGTTACAAGAAATGGAAACTTAAAGATTTGCTGCTATTTAGAAGTGCATCAGAAGGAAGAGCAATTTCAAACAATAAAGAGCCATTAACAAAATATGTAGTCTTATCTAAAAAAGAAGCAGCAGTGGCAGAGGATGTCAAGAACGCTAGTTTCCGGTCTACTGATAGCAGTATCGGTGGCTCTTCACGGCGGAGAGGGCTGGTTTCAGCTCACGAATTGCATTACACGGCAAACAGGGCAGTTTCGGAAGAATTGAAACGAAAAACGTTTCTACCATACAAACAAGGACTATTGGGTTGCTTGGGATTCAACCCTGGTATGCATGAGATCTCTAGAGGTGTGGGGTCTTTGACACGTGGATGATCCAGATTCACTTGATCTGTTTTATCCATGGTTAAGCATATATATACTACTAGTTTCTTTTATTAATTTTTAATTTTAATGGTTTTACTCTGTTGATATATTTGTTACTTACAATACATAATGGAATGAATGGTTAGGTAGTGTAGTGTTTTCAATTTTATTGTGCAGTTTAATACTTTTATTCTCAATTTCTTTCTTTATATATTAAAAAAAATAAGAAAATTGATACTTTTTTTTTAAAAAAAAAAAGTACAAATTCATCTACTTGTGGTTTGGTGTTGTAATCAGCAGAATGATTTATTCATGTAAATTTTTTCTTGTTTGTCTGCTTAATTTAATTTCATATTTTCGATTTTACATTAAGCTAATATAATGTTCATTTTAGTGTTCCAATATTTATTTGTTTAGTCACCGACAATATTGACTAAAAAATTTCCCGACATCAATTTTAGACATTCAAAACTAAAATCACTAAATGTTAAGTTCACCAATTTGTATAAATTCTCTTTAAAATCACATTTTTCATACCAACTTCTATTCATTTTATGAAGTAGTGGATTCTCGATATTTGATTCTTTGAAAATTAAAAACACATTACATGTCGAGTTCGATTCTTACTAATTATACTGTTAGTACAATTAGTGCATATATAAAAAGTGAAGCTACTTTTTATTGTATGGTATGTAATGTTAACTGATTCGTTAATACACTCTTCTATATTTAAACCATATTATTTTATCAATTGACATATGATTGTGAGCAGAGAATTATTATTATAGTTAATTGATATAACTCTCAATATGTTTTATGCTCCAAAATATTTAGTTGATTCATTGGAATTTTCTATTAATTCTAAATAAACTGTATATTCCTTGTGTTTTCTCATCATTATTACTCAATCCATCCTGAAGTACATTACTTTTTACTATTGTTTTATGCAAAAAACACAGAGTTATCAAAATTAATGGAATAAATGAACATAAAAATGAACAAGTAAGATGAACTGGCAGCTTGATATCCGGAAAGTAGAAATGTTGGGAGAATGATTAACACAACATGGCATAGCCCAAAAGAAAAGTAGAAACACACATACACATGGGGTTTGAAAGGAGATTTCTTTAGCATAATCATTAGGTTTGGAGAATAATTATGATGATAAACAGTGTAAAGTTACGTAATTTATTTTTGGCATCAATTGTCAAACTAAACAAATGTAATCTAAAACTTAATTAAATTATTTCATTTATATAAAGAAAGCAAAACTCTAACTAACAAAGTATATCTTTTCCTTCATTTTATGGCCATGATTTGCTCATCACTACAAACTCAAATAATCATCAACAGTTGTTAGAACAAACTCTTTTTTTATGTATGCAATTGTGTTTTAAAATGTTTCTGTTATGTACTTCAAAATTAGGTTGCATGTATGCAGCGGCTGAATCAGAATTCAATGTTACGGACAAGAAAAGATTTCAATTTGTATGAGCTAAAATTTGAATTTTTAAATCACTTACTATAATCACTAACACATGAGCTACTAAATTCTTATGGTTATATTTTGTATGTAATATATTTATATTCAATAATATGAATAGCTCTCCTTATGGATTAGAATATTCAAAAGAATTAGACCAAATGGCTTTTTTGGACATTGTAAAAAAAAATGACATTTGGGACTATTTTTTAATAAAGTAATATTTTATTATGGATTCAATCCATTTTTATTAAATTACTAAAACAGCCCATTATGAATAAGAAAGTACAAATGCCCGCTAAAATAAGTTAACAATCAGCCCCGCACGCAATCCTAGCGCCATCTATCTTCTTCATTCTTCGTAACCTTTCCAACACCAACAGCTGCTGGTTTCCAACTTGGAATGCTAATATATGGACATACACTTACAGAGATAGAATGTTATGGGGGCAGCTGTCACTGACTTCCCCTCCTAATTCCGCGTCTGCATGTATGAGATAAGGAAGAAGGCAAAAATTAAAATAAGTTAACTTTGTACACCCTATGTACGAGGCTACTCATATACCTAGCTAATAAGAATTCAATTGTAAGAGTAAATATGGGTATTTATGTTGTTTCAGCGTGAAAAATGTATAATAAAGTAATAATGAAAATTTTTTATTACTTTAATATATAAATGATCTCATAAGTAAGAAATTAATTTTCATAGTTATTTTAACAACCTAGTACTCGCCTTAATTAATTCTAAATAAATTCAACATTTTTTCTTAATTAACATAATCAATTCAACCATACTGATTTTTTTTTTAATATTTTTTTTTTACATTGATGCAAATAAATCATAATAATTATTCGTTCTTAACTTAGTGATTTGTGTGTGTTAAGTTTATAGCATTAATTTAATCGTAAAAAAGGTTTCCACATGGAATATTTGTAATCAATTTAAGGGATACAATACAAAATAATCACAGTCAGAGTCAGTCAACCATTACATTTAATTATAGCAAGTCAAATTAAATCATTAATTTTTTGTTCTTATTGCGGTGTAATGAAGTAGATTTACACTTTAAAAAAAAACTAAGTAAATGTAGAAAAATGAAAAGAGTATTTGATAATTTGTTGTTTAACAGGGTTTTTGCTTTATCAAATCAGTAATACTCTTGTAGGGAAAAAGAGGGTTACAAGCATGCATCCAACCTTAGCTTTATTAAAAGGTTAGTAATCTCCATTTATAATGAAGTTCCACTTTTTATTTTCTAGATTATTGTGGAGATTAGGAGAAGCCTTTAGCCATACCCTCCAAAATTAAATTCTACTTTATTTTTTTATTTTTTTCGTGCACCTGTCAACAGTATATTTCAAAATCGAGCCATATTTAAGCAAATTTAAACCGCTCACTTACATATTAATTTATATCTAAAAGATGTATTGTTAATCAATTAATTGATTTGATAACACTTAACAACTTTACCGTCTGACATTGACTTATCATTTACCCTGTATGGTAAAAAAGGACAAGTGAATTAATTAAATAACTGGTGAAGTAATTTAAAATGTATAATTTAGTTGTTAAACGATCCTAATCAAGTGCTGAAAGCTTGTTTTATACGTCCATTAGTGTTTTAATGCATTGTTCTTTTAGTTGTCTAATTTATTTCTGTACTATTTTTTTCCCTTCCCTAACTGTCCTTCCCTAATACATACATTCATTAAAGCTGGCTGGCTGACTTTTAAGTCTCAGCTTTTTTTTCACTACGAGGACCGCCATTAAAGCCTTTATGTCATTTTTCCTACGTATTCTTTAAATCTTCCAACGCAAGAGTTGATCATCAATTACGTACTATGATTATCTTCAATGAAGAATCACAACATTTAAATTCTATCAGTTAATGAAATTTTATTTTATTTCTTTTTTTAATTTGATTTTTTGACATTATTTTTATCGTTGTACCAATATTATTTTGATCCATTAGCCACATAAATTAGATATTGAAAAGGTTTAAAAAACACTTTTGAGATAAAAGAAAAGATATTTTGGTGCGTTTTAAACAAGTCTACATGATTACCCTTTCTACTAATCAATTTACTTCATTGGCTTTGTATATCAAACTTTTTGACCGTCTTTCTTTCATCTTTCACAAGAATGATAATGGAAATCAAAGCTTTAGTAAAAAGAAATCATTTTGGAGAGGTTAGAAAGCCAATTCAAAATCAAAACCACACCCACTTCCAAGTCTTCTTAGTCAATTTGGATGTTCATTTTACCTGTGGAGACTGTTACTTAACAACCAAGAAGCATAAATTTTAATTAGTGGCAGCTAATTGGTTATTTTATAGACTTAGTGCTGGTAGTTAAGACAATTTATTATGGACTAATTACCAATGTCAACAACAAATGATGCAATTAGTTAAGTGATTTTAGATTTTATTAAAATCCAAATCCACAAGTAAGAAAAAATTGTTGATCATTACACTAAATTCCCAATCAAAGATTGATCTTCATTGACTAGCAAAGGGACCAGACCAGATTTTATTGAAATCTTGGAAGGTCTTAAATCTTAATTACATGCAAATGGAAACACACAATAAAAGTCCAACATTTGAAATGTATTACTAATACATTACAGACACAGAGCCTATGCATTTTAGCCACAGGATCATCACCGTCAATGCTCCCAGCAAAGCTCATGCAAAATGACTATATTTATTAGGAAAACTGACACAAAATTTATTATTACTCTTATAAAGTCACATTCATAGCCGATTTCCACGACTTTTGACAACTGAGTCTATTCCAAGACGGACCAAGTCAGCAGTAAACAAGTCACGACTTTAATCTCTTATTCTTTATTTTTGCAATATAATATGACTAACAAAAGTTTATTCAACACTGCCATGAAACTTTAGGTTTAGTAGCAGTTCCAAGGTGAACATTGATAATGTTTCTTTTTTCTCAACCAGTAAAAAAAAAAAGCCCACAGGAAAAGTTATTTCCTAAAATAAGAGAAACATCAATGGTAAATAACAAAGACAAGTACTATAAGCTTTCATTGCTACAACTATTTTTCAATAGGGCTTTTAACATGCGTGCACAAGTCAGCATATTCCTTTTATCAAAACATTCTTCACTAAAACAAATAACAGGATAAAAAAAGTCAAGTTTCATAATGTGATTGTTCAATTTAAAACACAGTACAGAATTTGTTTCCTCACCACACCAGATTTTCCATAGAAATTAATATCCGTAAACTGGTTGGAGATCAATACATTTACTCAGTTTGAATTATCCCTTTCTGTAGCTTGCAAATACAGGATCCGTCATGCGTTGAATAGTTCCTTGTATCTGCAAGAGAGCAATTACCATTTTACATATGCAAGAAAGTACGCAAGGAAAAAAATTGTCTGTACCTCTCAGGTGCACTAGGAACGTTAAAGCAGAGAGGATACTAAATTCTAACTATGGCCTACTGGCCTAGGTAACAATCTACACCCAAGGATGCAAAGACAGGTTTACTAAAAATGTGTGCACAGACAGAACTCTGCATTTTATTCTGTTAATACAACTTACTGCATCAATGACGGAACAGTCTCAGTAGATAACTACTAACAGTACCAGGAATAGTTCAATGATGCAAGTTCACAGACAAGTGTCCAGATACTAGTCTCAAGCCTCTGAATATTGCAAAGAATATTACTAAGATTAGTTCCACAAAGTCGCTAGCACACACAACAGCCATGAAAACAGCAAGCACCACCATGAATAGCATATGCTCAAATTTAACAATTAGGACATAAAATCATACGATATAATTCACTGTTAAGGGTTGACCTTGAAAAATTGTTCTTCATATGATTAAAAAAAAAAAAAAAAAAAAAAAAAAAAAAAAACTATGTAAAATAATAAATTACTGTTAAGGCCTAAGGAGCAGAAGTGCTTAATTAGACACTGTCCTTATTGGAACAACTGAAGACAGATTAGTTCTAGCCTAGGCATGCCAAACTGTGAGCATTCATATTCTCAATAAACCAATAACATCATAAGTGCAACAGCACTATCAACATCATATTCCTACAATATATTTGGAATGGTAGAATTCAATAAATATATTGCCACCCTTCAATCAAAACAAATAAAGAACTCTGCACAGTGAGGAGCATGTGCAAAATCAAATCATACAAAAGCAAAAAGACAGAATGAGAGTGATGAGTATATTTGTCACAGTTCAAACTAGAAACATAACAGCAAGAATTCTTACAACATTAAATTCAACTTGTCATATTTGATAAAATAGTTTCATGAGGGATTTGGTTTTGGTTTTGGTTTTGGTTTTAGCTTAAATTGTTTGAAAGAAAGGCAGCAGATGCTTTAATTCTATAATTCACAAATAGACCCAAATTCATGAGTGTGAATAACAGCTTGTTTGAGGTGAACTAGAATCTGGGGTTTCAATCTAATTTAAAATACATCTTTATTCTCATATATGAAATTAACCCAAGTTTGAGAAACAATCCAATCAAATAAAAACATGTATCGTCAAATGCAAATCTCACTGTTTCAAATCCATCAATCCAAACGTTGAATACAGGATGAAATTGTTGGGGGACAAACCAAAAGCTTACCCCTTACACTTAGGAGATGAAATTTCTTGCTTTTGCTCCACCTCAGCGTTTGTAAAGTCCAAGTAAATTTTTCTCCCTCTCCTCGACTCTCTTCTTGGCAGCCTCCCTTGCTTTAAGTGCAGCTTTTTCTTCTTCAGATATTACCTTTGGCTTCTGATCCTGCCTCTTTCTTTTGTTAACAGCAACTGCTGAAGTAGCACCTTTAACAGATCTTGTAGGGTTCAAAGAAGCTGCAACAACTGGTCCAGGTGGTGGCCCAGTTTCAGTAGTGCTTTTGGTACCCTTTGTTGAATCTGTTGCTGATATCAATGAAGGCTTTTTAAAAATTGATTCTTTATGCTTGGCATCTGATGAACCCTGAACTGAAGCATATGCCTCTTCCTGTGCCACCCACTTGCCTGTTGCACAACTTCCCGGTCAGTGTACCATAGCAAATATATGATATATGTATGGAAATAATGAGTTTAAGAGTATAATAAGTAAAAATCAAATTGTGAGTTCATATACCTATTGCATCAGAGTAATAAAAACCTGATTTTGGATCATAATGCAACCCATTGCTCTTGTTGTAGTAGTAGCCTGAAGTGCTGTCATATTCCCACTCTGTCATCATTCAGAGCTGTATCAGTTTGAACAGTAAAACAATCAACACAAGAAGAAACTAATAAGATGAAGCATTATACTTTTTTAAGAGAAGTATAGCAAAGGAGAAAATGTTGAAGGATATCAGCAGAATAAGATGGATTTCAAATAATTTCCTTACAGAACACTTTTAGCAACCAACAACAGAAACACAACAACAAAATTAAAGAGGATTATTCCAGACTCCCAAAAAATCTACTGGTGAACAGAACAAATATAAACTATATTTACTGAACAGAGCACAGTATTTATTTATTTTCTAGTCAAAACAACTATCTTGAGTCTCCACATTATCAACGCAATCACCACCTCTACTAAGTCCTTAAAACCAGAGTCTTAACACCAAAATACAATCATCAATACGCACAATGTGTTAGATCAAACATAAGCTTTTCTACAGACAACTTATTGAGTCAAGTTTTTATTGTTTCAAAAAGAATGCTACTGCAAACTAGTAATTCAATATGACAAGCTTCAAATAATAACAACCATAATAATAATGAAAGGTAAGTTCTTCCAGTTATCATCATTAACAATACATAGTTATGACTTAAAAAAAAGAATAAAGCACAAAAGCCATTAGTAGAGCAACAATCTGCGATAAACAGCTTGATCTTAGGGTATAAGATTATCACTGGAAAGATAAGCAGCCTAGCTTTCCAGGTTCACAAACTATCAGATTATGCTTCGTCATACACATAGTTGTCAGAGGCACTAAGGGGCAAAGGGGTCCTGGAGCCTAGGTGCAAGGCAAAGGTGCGAGCCTTTTGACAAAAGGGGCAACATTGGAAAAAATATAAATTATATTGAAAAAACTATAAAAACACTAATCAGCCAAACTAAGTGTTGTTTTGCATTAGATATACCTCCTGTGGTTATTGAAGTTGAGAAACATTGAAAGATTTAAAAATAAATAAAAAATAAAAACTAACGTCAAATCCTGCAAACTTACGGTTCTTTCCTCCTTTTCTTTTGTCAAAAGCTGCTTTTGTTGGTTATGTGCTTCGTGAGTTATAGTTTTTAATGTTACTTATTTATTTAAAAAAAAAAAATAACCATGTATGAGCATTTTGTAATAAGGCGCACCTTTTCTGTTGTGAGGCTCCATGGTCTGAGCCTTGCCCGAGGCGCGCCTATGGTTATACATGCCCAAGGATAACTAAAATATTCATAAACAAGCATCCACTAAGTTTCCATTTACCAACCTACCTTAAATCCAAAATTTCATTTTAACAGATGAGGAAGATATTATGGAAACATACATATTTAGAATGGAATGCAATGACATCCAGTTGTGTGTATTTTCAGAAGTTGAATAGAGAAAATACTTTTAACTTCAATGGATATACATACCCTGTTGGCCATTCTCCTGAATATCTAATGCATGGACATTACTGGCCTCCTTTAAACTTGCTACATCCTTCTGATAACTGCGCCTTGCTTTCTACAGCGCGTTAGATAAAAGAAAAAGAAGAGGAAAAAATAGTCAATAACTAAACACCAATATCGACTATTATGATAGAAGAAATGTGGTAAAAAGGAAGGGAGAGCAATGGAAGAGAGGTTTAGACGTATTCCCAAATATTGCCCCCAGACAGAATGTAACTAAACACCCAAATAGGCTAGTAAGATGCTATGTTATAGTTTCACGAATACTTTGATATAATTAAAATGTAATTGCCAATAACGCACATGACATTCAATTCAAGCTTTACACATGAAACGGTTAATTTTTGTCACAGACAGTGTTATACTGTACCAGAAGTTGAATATATGAGTGTGTTTAGATGGTATAAACATCAAACACTATTCTGAGTTTGATGTCTAGCCTACTGTTTATCAGAGAATTTCACTGAGAATCACAACTAATGTCCATCTAATTCACAGTGACAATTTCACAAGTTATATATTTGGCTATGCTTCCAATCTGCCTGACTTATCCCATCATATTCTATGGTAATCAAGGATTCACAAGTATATCTAGAGAAGAAAAATACAGGTTAAAACTCATAACACAGCCAAGGATGTATAGAAGAAGCAAAACATTCAAATAGTAAAGCTTAAACACTTACAGCTTCAATTTGTTCAATGGCGCGTGCAGCTTCTTTTTGTTGCTTCTCCTTTTCAACATTATCTTTTCTCATAGAAGCAAGCCTCTTGGCAACATTGTCCTTATGACGTTGGCCAAGCTCATGGTTCCTGATGCTGGATGGATTATTTGATATGAAGATTTTACAAAAGTCGCACCATTTATTGCCTTGGCTAACCCAATACTGTAAATGAGAGAAAAAATATGACAAATTCAAGACATAACTACATTTACAAAAATAAGAAAAACATTTGTATATGAATTGCATTGTACATAAACAGCTAAATCAAGACAAGCGGATACAGGCTTAGAGCCTAAACAAAATTCTAGTTGAACAGTTGCAATTTATCAGAAGGAGCAATACGAAAACTCGTTCTTGCGTAATATTTTTGCTATACCAAAATGAATACATACCAAACCAAAAATTATCAAGGACAAACAGTTTATATCAATTAGAAGCAGCAGAATCGCTAGCATAAAATATTTCTTTTCAAGAAATTACAAAACAGGAAATGATGATTTTAACATTAGCATACCTCAGTCATGACTTTACTTGCAAGATAAACCAAGCCAACCCTTCAATTTGAAAAAATTTTGGTGATTAAAGAAGAGACACAAACCAGTAGATCGTAAACCCTAAATTTCTGACCTTCGTTAATCGACTACTAGTTTCAGTACTCTTCTCTAGGGTCCTCGGCTCTCAACTCAAGCGGGTTTGATTTGTTTCGGCAAGAGAGCAGGATCCGAGTCTGCACTGTAATAAACGAAATATATTTTAGGAAAAATTAAAATTTAGTCCCCAAACTATGGTCAATATTACTATTTAATCTTTTTTTAAAGGGATAATTACTTACAAGTCTTTAAGAAGATTTTGCGTAATAAGTTTTGAGATTCTTTAATTTTGAAAATTATACAAATAGGTTCATAAGTTTTTAAAAATTGTACAAATAAATCTTTCTGTCCAGAAATATCGTTATCTTGACATAAAAAGACATTTTCACCCTCCCTTACATATCATAACCTAAAATCCCTATTTTTACTTGCAGTCGTTTCTCCCATCAATGCTTCCTTCTAATTTTTCTCTTCTTTCTTCTTTGTCCTTCTTTTTTCTTTTTTTTTTCCACTATACAATCCTTGTTTTATCTTGAACACTTAAATCCATTACTGCTTCCTTCTAATTTTTCTCTTCTTCTTTCTTTGTTCTTTTTTTTTCTTTTTTCTTTTTTCTTTTTTCACTATAGAATCCCTATTTTATCTTGAACTCTTAAATCCATTACTGCTTCCTTCTAATTTTTCTCTTCTTCCTCGTGATCCACCGAGAAGAAATGTCATATGCTGTTATATGTATGTTATGAATGTCATAGCTATAATAGTAAAAAGAGATTATATGTTGTATTTGTATGATTTGTAATTGTTAAAGATGTTAAAGAGTTTAAAACAAAGATAGCAACATATGTTATATAAAAAAAATGGCATATTTTATGACATAAGAGTACAGTAAGAGGTGTTACAGGAACCATTACATTTGAAGCTGTTAATGGAAGCTTCTTGTCATCATAAGAAGCTTTAGAAGATGATTGTGGCTTAATCTGCCCTATTAACAACCAATTTTTTAGGTTGACATGGTAAAGGCACATCAAAAGTACTTCAAGTTCTAGAACCAAGATCACGCCAGAGTTCAATACAGCTATTGCAGTTTCAATATCTTTACAAAGAAAAACACCCTCAATCACGGCCACATGCATATTCCAAGAAACTTTGTCTAAATTCGGACCAAAAGTTTTCAACGCATAATCTGTTCTTGTGATGTATATGGCTTGAGCAGCAGACCCAGAAATTACCAAACCATCATTTTTTTTTTGTCATTAGATAGAGCATTCCCATCATCATCCTTTTGCGAAGTGGATGGAGAAGTAATTGACTTATAAAAGACCAAGCTCCAGCTTGAGTAGGTTCACTGAAATCAAGCCATTGAAAATTTAAAGGAACAATTTATGTACTCTTAGACTTCAATCCTTTAATGAATGAACTCGAAAACCCAGTAATTAGCAGCAATAACAAGAAAAAAATGTGAAAGAAATAGAGTTTCATTTCATGAATTGAAGAACGAAGTAAATGTTGGGTATAATCGATAATTTAGAGCTTCATAAATAATGAAAAAATTGGAACTTTTTTTTTCTCTCTTTTTAGAGGCGTGTTAGTAGTTGTTAAGACAAAGGGGAAAGAGGAAGATGGATTCTCAATTGTGGTTAATGGAAATCTAAAAGGGGGAAACAAGCATTAATTGAATATTCAAATCTTCTTAGAACCCTACAATTTTGTCAAGACAAAAAGGAAAGGGAAGATAGACTCTAAATATGCTTATGTATTCCTTTTTTATGGGAAAATGCAAATGTAGTTTAAAAGCCTATTTAAAGGCGAGAAGAAGATGCATTATGCATAAAGTGTCTATATTATGAATTTTGCGCCTTCAGCGGCTTGAAAATAATTAAAGGTGGACACTCAGTACCAAAGAATATGTAGATGAATAATTGAAATAGGATTTAGAAGCATATCTGGATTACCCTGCGGTCGCTTCTAAGCTTCAGCTTGATTGCTTGAACTTGGATCTTGAGTCTTGATTGTTTAATTGTTACTAAGAATTATCTTAATATTTTAGCTGAGTAACAATTGTAGTGCCTAAATTTCAAAGCAAAAGTAATAAAGGAAGTAGTAAAGAATGCTTAAGGAAAGCAAAAGGGAGAGAGTGATCGTTTGTCAACACAGATCAAGTTGTGGGTTCAAAATGAGGGGAAGGCAGTTATTTATAAAAAAAAAAAATGAGTTGGAAGGTGCACAGCAGGCACTGAAGGTGGCGGGCAGCGACGACGGGTGAGCGCCGATGATGGCAGCGTCGAATGGCAGGCGCCAAGTTTGCTGACTTTTTTTATTTTTGCTGTTTTTTGGCCTTTTCGCATCTTCCTACGACTTTCCAAGCTTCCTCAACCCCATATTCATGACTAACATGATTTTTGGCACGTTTTTAGTACTATATTGACATATATTTGGGACCAATAAAAAGGATTCATGATCCATTGAAAATGGATTTTAGGGTACCAACAAAAATGATTTGTTGATTTGTCCCCCTAAATGAAGGAATTTGGCCACCAAACTTTATGCTTTTGGCCTACAACCATCGTCACACTTTTGAAAGTTGTCCATCTTGGAATTTCCTTTTCGGAAAGCTATCCTAGACCTCAAATGGACACCGTACGCAAAAGATAGCTAACAATTTGAGTATTCACAGTTGCCCCCTATTGGATTTTACAAAAATGATTTATGAGACCCAGTGTTGTTTTTGAATGACAAATTTTTGGCCTACTTCACTGTTTTATTCCTCCTGCATTTTGTTAGCAAAAAAACCAAACAAGTATGCAAGTTGAATGATGCAAGAATTGTGTTTCCCCCCCCCCCCCCCCCACACAAATTTTAAAAGAGAAATTTCGCCCAAATGTTTTAAGCTCAACGAATCCCCAAACCTCCCGATCCCAAATCAGTTTTCGTTTGTTCTCCTTCCCTCTTAAATTTTTCGGCCTCCCAAAAAAAAAATATATATAGTAAAGAAGTATATTTTTGTTTTCTTTATATATATTAATTTTAGATTTATTGATTTTAATTTTTAATTGAAATTTTATTTTTGTATATATTTTAATTTTATAAAAAAATTGGAAAAAAATTAATTAGGTAGGTTTAATTTTTATTTAACATTTTTATTTATTATTATTATTATTATTATTATTATTATTATTATTATTATTATTATTATTATTATTATTATTAATATTAGATAACATTAATATTAATAATAAATGTAATCGATATTAGATACATATTATGTCTTCCTTTTCCTATCCAATTTCAAATTGGGAATTAGAATGCTCTATAAGATAGCATTTTATTCAAAAAAAGTTTAGAGAGACTAACACATAAAACGTGTGGGAAAGGAAAAGAAAAACGTGAAACCCTAATCATCTTGAGAAGACGATTTTGATCCCACCTAATTGCCACTCAGTGAGCTAGCCCTCTAGATGGAAGCATTCGTGTGGATATTGATAGAGGGTGTTTGTGATTTACGCATCTCTTTGTTCAAGAAAGATTTCAAATCATTGAAAGGTTAGTTTTTGATCCCTTTCATCGAATTAAACGGATCACATGGATCCTGTGAGGAAATCAGAGATCAAAAAATTTTGTTCTACTGCATGTTTTGATTTGCAGTGATCTTCATGATTTCCTGAAAAATTGATTAAAGGTAGGCTAAAGGGTTGCTTAAAGCAAGCTAGATGTTGAGAATTGTGCTTGTTGTTCAAAGTTGGGGGAAAAGGCTACTATTATAGGCAAAATAGACTTTTCGGTGCATGGTAATACAGTGAATCGATGAACGTGTACGCATAAAAGCGGAAGACATGTGTGACACCCCAAACCAAACCCTACGTCAAACCGACGTCATTTCATGCATTTTAAGCATTTTCATCAAAAATGCACTATGATATTATGTGATTAATAAGTTAAATATGAATTATATGAATTATATTTGATGATAAATGATTTGAATAAGAGAAACAAGTTGAGTTATAGGCTCG